>VMBQ01006188.1:106255-191120 GCA_007657795.1 Dreissena rostriformis | reverse complement strand
GTAGTAGTAGTAGTAGTAGTAGTAGTAGTAGTAGTAGTAGTAGTAGTAGTAGTAGTAGTAGTAGTAGTAGTAGTAGTAGTAGTAGTAGTAGTAGTAGTAGTAGTAGTAGAAGTAGTAGTAGTAGTAGTAGTAGTAGTGGCTGTTGTTGGTGTTTTGCTGTAGTAGTAATCGTAGTAGTTAAAATAGTTCGAGGAGCCATTGTTGTTTGTGATGATATTTTATAAAGCTTACTTTTGTTGATGAGGTTCAAAAAGCAGCGGTTAACGTAGAAGTTGATAAAGGTTATGACATCTTGCTGTGGTAGTGTTTCTATTACCCATTCCCCATATAAGGTTTATCATTACTGCTAATGGATGAAATCCTCAAGTGGTCACAAATAAAGCAAGATGGTTAGCGGCTCTATTTTACAGCCATTAGAGGTAAACTACAGGTAAAGATATGATTATAGTAAATTCACCGTACACTAAAGTTCAGTGCTTTGGATTTATGTCATCCGTTTCACCAAGTATGACCGATTGAATGATCTTTGTCTCTGACGCGATGTTATGGTTATAAGAATAGGCCAAATGTCACATAAGGCATGTGCTCGCGCAGACTGTAACTTCATCTTTTATAGGGCAATTTTAAAATGACGTCCACAACATATCATCAGAGGGCGTGTACGAAGACCAATATCCATAGGTCAAATGCAACGATCATATTAAGAGGTCAAAGATCAATATGGACATGATTTAACATGTTACGACAAGAACGTACTAATGTATATGGTAATATCAAGACAACTAACTCTATAGCATAGCTATCGATGACGGCATATCGCTCTAATAGCTTGAATCTGGAACTCAAAGGTCAAGTTCACGCTGGCATTTGATGTAACAAAAAGCATGAGAAACTAGCCATAAAGCCTGCATGCATCTCGTTTATACATTTTATTTCTTATGATAACTGCATCGGACAGATTTTACCCGACCAGCAGCCAACATATTATTTATTTTCTGAACATTATAGAAATATGTAATTTGTGTTTCACATTTCATGATTAGAATTGTTTACTAGACCAGTATGATAAACTTGCATGTGGCTATTGAAGTTAACCCCACTAAATTATATCATACAACAATAAAAAGATAGTTTTACAATAAAAAAATAATACGGTAAACAAAGTAATAAGTGTGATGCAGATGATAAAAATGATATTCAATAAATCAAAGTTATGCAGCATTTAATTTGCCATTCTATTTTATAGTGGGATGGAGACTTAAATATTTATATTTAAGTACCCTATTACTAAGAGTTGATAGCAGATAACTATTGCAACGCCTTTGATTTTACATTTTTAGACGATCCCATAATTACGGTTGAACCTGATTCGGATTCAGTATAAGCAAAGGTTGGAAATGTTGAATTAGAATCATGCATTCATATATGCCCCACTGATGCAATTCTTTATTGTAAACAAATGCTCTAATTTGCATTAGGACTAAATATCAAACTAAATCACCAACTCGTTTCGGATATTAACCCGGAACTAGTTTTCGGTAACGGTTATTAAGTGAAAATTTGAATCGCAAACACTCGAGATCATATCTAATCAGGTAGACTATCTGTATTAAAACGCGAATTGATCTAGTACTTTGAATTTATGTGCATGCTAGCGCTCGACATTTCGCTCAATATCAAATATATGCTAAGTTTATAACAAATATCAGTGTAATTTACAATTTATCATATATAGCTGTTGTTTGCACACTTCTTTGTGCAGGTGCAAGACACGAAGATGCTAAATATACAGACTGAAAACATAAAATAGTTCAAATTGAGAACAATCGTGTATGCTGTCATTTAGTTTATAACAGTGTTAAGCATCAACATCTTCATATTTACACTTCAGCGACTGGTGGCTTTTTCTAATGTAAGTGAAACTTTGTGTAGATAAGATAAACATGATATAAAAACAAAAGATACTTAACATATACAGGGTGCGATTTCCTATGCCCTACATTTGTTCGGGAAAATCGGGTATTCCCGTAAACAGGTTATTCAAATAAACTTTTGCATGATTTTAAATATTAAGACTCATATACATATTAAGCGCACACAAATTCTGGCAAGACAGTATACTGACCCACAGCCACAATGATGCGAACATCGATAGATCTCTGTTCATCATTTTCTTGTCATCTTATTTTTACATTGCATTTAGAGGGATATTCTATTTTAACGAACCTGACGTTTTTAAATTTTTACTTCATTCTACCATAAGAAACAAATTGTTTCATATTTCTGTTGGTATAACAATATCCTTAGTATAAACAAAAAATATGCGATTTAGATACGTATTCAAGCTATCAAAAGATCTGATCTGCAGAAAAGTATTTAACTGATAAATAGAAAAGTAAAGCTTATGCATATTGAGTTGCTGCAATATCGATCGTTTGTGATTTAATACTATATTTTGTCGGTAAATTTATGCATGCCCGTTTTTAATACGTGATTTAAAACCAGCATTGCTATTTGTCAGTACAGTACACGTCTGAAGTTTTGTGAAAATAAATTAAGCATTGCATTTGTATTTTTGGCAAACACATTTATTGCAAAGAAATATGTTCGTTTAAATTCATTAACGACTTCAATCATTGTATCGGCAAAAACGAAAACAAGATCAATTGTGTAAATATGTTGTATTTGACAACATAATAAAAACAATACAAACATAATATAATAAAGTTTACGCATATAAACAACAATACACGAATTATACAACTTGTGTTAAATATCTAGCATGTAAATGTGTGACTATTTATTCTAATTCAGACCCAATCAAGATCCCTATCTCGGCAATTAATGTGACAACAGAGGGTACCGCATATGGGACAACAAATGGCCATACATGGACCGTAGATAAAGTCAACGATGGTGTGGTACATAACATATCTATACATCCATCAGCGGACAATTGTAATTGTTGCAGTTCCCTTTATAGACCATCCTGGGTGCAAATGACACTGAATCAAATTTATCTTGTAGAAAGAGTTCTCGTTTTTGGACGTGTTGATAGAGGTATGCATGTTTCGCAAACACATCGGTATATTTAATTAGCATTTATAAAACGCATACATATTATTCTTTCTCAAAAATAAGGTTTTTCTAACTCGAATTTGTATTTAATAACGCAATTTATTGTGAGATGATTGTTTACAGATAACGGTCATTTTAACAACATATCGGTGTCAGTGGGCCTTAGGGAAAATTCTCTTGTGAATGAACAATTTACTTCGAAAAATACGACCGTTGCGGTCAAGATTCTGACTTCTCCACGCGAAATACAGTGTGTACGAGTTACGGGTCATGGACTTAGCAGCATTTTTATGGAACTGTGCGAGATAATGATATATCGGCAAGCAGGTAACGTACTTAACAGATGCATGTTATTTTAATGTCCCAATTGATTAACGTATTTGAGAGACATTTTACAGTGGTTTTAACTCTATATGATAATATACATGTATCATATTGAATCATGAATACATCACATGTTTTTTCTTATCAGACTGCCCACTCGGAAGTTACAGCGTAAACTGTTCCAAGAAATGCCATTGCCGTGTTGGCAAATGCGACGGTGTCACGGGTGCATGTCATAATAGTATGTGTGAAGATGGATGGAAAGGAATAGCGTGTAATGAAAGTATGAATTCGACTGGTTCACATATTTTGAAGTCTTCCAATTATTGTTTTCCCTTTCAACGGAATTCACGCCATAAAGCTTTAGATACTTTTCCAACCACCTTCCCCTAAGACGCTAGAAAAATACAAAGAAATCATTTACACATGGATCCGATTATGTGTTAAAGGATAACAGCATGTAGTCCAGGTTCATTTAGAGCTTATTGCTTCTCCAAATGTAATTGTCGCAATACTTTTATATGTTAACAAAATATTGGTACCCGTCCATATGACAAAGGCAAAGCTTGCGATCAAGGGTTATTTGGTTTGAATTGCTCCTCATATTGTCATTGCCTACACGGAGCCAACTGTAAAACCATTTTTTCTGCGTACAACGATTTGATTGACTATTAATGAATCGATGTTTTATGATTGCAGCATGCAATGCTGGCACATTTGGTTCTTACTGCTCCAATAAGTGTCATTGTCTCAACAATTTAACTTGTAACCATTCTGACGGCGTCTGTCCAAAAGAGCGATGTGCAGCTGGATGGAAGCATGACAACTGTAGCGTAGGTACGTAACAACATGCGGTTTCTCATTTAATTCACTCGTGATGAAGTCAAATTGTAAATCTTTTACTCCAAATCTTTTTGAACGAGTCTTTTGTTAATATTAATGCACTATTTGTATCTAGATGTTAGTATTTGTTTCTTCTAAATAAATGTCCGAGTAATGTAGGTTCAGTATGTAAAAACGTATATAATTAGTCTGTTCGACTTTGTGAGAGCGATTACCATTGACTGTATCATTGTATTCAATATTACTGACCAGGAAGAAAACCAGCAACAGCCCCAAACAGAATCGTTTAAAATTATCACTTTAAATTTATTGTACCATAAATTACAAGTTTACAACTTTGAATTAATAAATAACCTGAAAAACATAATTCATGAAGAAATATTTTTCTTGAAAATCTCCTAGTTATTTGGCTTGATGTTAGGCTAAAGTAATGGCAAGCAGCATTATTTGAGCCTTCAAGGTTTTGATTGATCATGGATAAATCGACTTTTTATGATTACAGCCTGCAACCCTGGCACATTTTGTGCTAACTGCTCCTACATGTGTCATTGCCACAACAATGTAACGTGTAACCATTCTGACGGTGGCTGTCCAAATAGCCAATGCGAGGCAGGATGGATGCATGACAACTGTAGCGTAGGTACGCAACACAATAAGGTTTCTAATTAAATTCACTCGTGATGAATTATTATGTTCAACGTTTTATTACCAAACATTTAAAATATTTAACATGCATATTTATGCTCTTTTATAACTGTTTTTAGAAAGTCTGTGTTTCAAAATGTGCGAGAAATGTGTTTGTCGTACGTAAAACATATGTTATTAGTCCGTTTCACGTTTTGGCGGGCAATTACAATAAAATCAAATATAGTTTTTGTTGGTTCAATGGTTTTGCTTAAGTCATGTTTTTCGGGCGACCATTATCACGTTGATTACTTTTTTTCGGTCCGCATCTTCGCTTTATATCACGTTTTCACATGACGGAAAACAGTGTATATAATTCATTATAAGTCTGTTATATTATATAATGTTACATATGTGTTTCTGAAATACTTTTAACCATTAATTTTCTTTCTGGTGGAGATAAACATTATTGTGCAGCTTGTAATCTAGGCATGTGTGACTGTGTCAGACAATTTTGGTAATAAATGCTCCTAGCCCAATCACAGTCTACTTGGAGAAAGATGTGACCATATTTATGGCCACTGTCTAAATGACCAATGTGCGCCTGGGTGGATACTTTGTTGCTTTGTCGTACTGTTTCGAAATTGGTTCCATTTCATGCATAAATGACCGAGTACTACAATATGGTTTTATTCATGCTATTGCAGACGAAGTTTTTTTTGTATATTTTTAATTCGTCGATATATATATCTATGCGTGGTGATTACTTCACCTAGCATCAATACACAAGTTTGAATACGATTAATTCGTTAAATATATTGTTTAACATAACTAACTATTAATACATTTGACTTGTTTGCCATTATGTTTTTTCTACTAATATTACTTCATTGACTAAAACAAACAACTTTACCATATCTTGTGCGTGACCATAAAATCATGCGATCAAGAATTATTTGGTTTGAATACTACTACTACTACTACTACTACTACTACAACTACTACTACTACTACTACTACTACTACTACTACTACTACTACTACTACTACTACTACTACTACTACTACTACTACTACTACTACTACTACTAGTACTACTTCTACTACTACTACTACTACAAGTACTATTACTACTACTACTACTACTACTACTACTACTACTGCTACTACTACTACTACTTCTACTACTACTACTACTACTACTACTACTACTTCTACTACAACTACTACTACTACAACTTCTACTACTTCTACTACTACTACTACTACTACTACTACTACTGTTACTACTACAACTACTTCTACTTGTGTGTTGCAGATGAGGTATCTATTTCTACAACAGAGCGTCCTGAGTGCAATTGTGACAGGTATTTGGAGTTGTTGTAGCGGCTGTAATAGTTGTCATTGTGGTGTACAGCAGACAAATACATCGACAGTAAGTCTATCAAATAAGTGTTAGTATTTTGCACAAATCCATCAACCAAATACATGCAGACATATTGTAATTTGAACATTCAATCAGATAATTTTGTTAAATACATTTTTGTATAAAAAATATCTACCTTATAATTGTATCGTAGCACTTCACATTGTATGAATTTTGAAGTTATTATTTCTTATATAAAGGTATTGTTTTAGTCAACACAACTTTATTAAAACTGTGTGTAATAGCTATAAGTACAGTACATATAATGTAAACACTCTATGTATAACTTTAGAGCGAATTTGTCCTCTAAAGACGCGTTTGAAATATCGAATAATGTAGAAATATATCAATAACTGTAAGTTTTCCATCATATTTATCATCTTAATCGTTTTACAATATAAACACATGTGTACGTATATTCGCGTGTTAGTTATCTATCAGGTATTCCGGTTTATTTTTAGACATGGTAAACTTGAACCAATTAACTGTAAATGATGTATCGTCTGCGTCCATGGCTTTTTTCATTACAATTCGCGTGTCACTCAAAGCTTTCATTCACGCCTCAAGGTAGCGCACCCGTAATTGGCACCTTTCCAAATATAATTTAATGTATTAATTTCTTAATCAGCATCATTTCACTGAACTACATGCTTATTTTTTAGGTAGACTTTCCGTGCTTTTAAAAAAATATACTGATTTTTTCAAAACCACCCCACGCTCGACTTTTGTCCAGTTTATTTGCACCCCAGGGCCCGGTTGCTCAAAACTTTAACGGCCAGTTAAGCTAACAGCCGTTAATTTTTGGATCAAATTATTTATGTGACTTATTTTTTAACCTTTTTAAATACATGTTAGTTGTGAACACATTTGTTTGCTTTAATAGTTTGCATATGTCTTATAAAAACATTGCTTTTAAAATTAGTTTTTTTTGTTCTCAAGTTAACAGACCGTTACCTTAACTGGCCGTTAAAATTTTGAGCAACCGGGCCCTGGGGTATATGAAAATTCCATAATACATCCAGATTTTCAAGTATGGGCATGCAGTTGGTGTGAACAGATGCAATAAAGGTGTATAAAGTTTAAACAAGATGAAATAAGTATTATTTTACAGACATTTATTGTGTATGAATTGTTATCTATGGAAGAGCGCCATGAAATGTAACTGGTTTCAGCCAANATGGGTTTTGGAAACGGAGCATACACATTTATGTATTTTGTACCGAATTGTAATGTCGATAATTTGATTGCTTATCTATTCATGTATACGAAGAAATACACAATATTCGCCATATATTGTTCAGGATGCATAGCATTCCGTCAGAGTGAGCACATGTGTATACACTTTTATGTTCATTGTCGACAATGCAAATTATCTGAATGGTATCAGACCATGTCGAGTATTACATTGAAGATAAATCAATGTACACACACTATTTTAATTCAAACTATTCTTTCCATAACGTAGGTCACGTTTGTATTTTATATTAAAGATATGCTGGAGGAACTCGTGCTAAAAGAGAATCGTCTTTTCACACGTACGACGACTTGTCACCAAGAAACCCTAACCACTATGACTGCCTTCAAATGTCAACCAGTGAGTATAACACCTTTGTCCTTGTTCACTGAATTTTCATGTATTCAGAACTCATATGTTAATGAAAATATTAAGAACTCCAAAGTGATTAACACGCCAATCAAATTGGTACATTCAATTTTAAAATAAGTATGTTTGCATTATAAATATGTTATATACGTATTATAAGAAAGTTTGCTATACAAAAAGAAACACAAAACAAAACAACGTGTGACGAGATAATATAATTATATGGCATTGTAGTATTAACATACAACAGAAATACAACTTTCTTGAAATGCATTGTACATGCAATCCATTAATATGTTTTATATAAAAGTAGAGTATAACAACACAATTATAGCGATAAAAGCAAAGTGGAAAGTCAGTAGCACCAACAAAAGAGAAAACATAATATCACCAAGTGGTCCTTACTTTAAAGGAATTGGCCGATTGCCAAACAGTCAATCACATAACGAACGCATAAGAAAAACCACAAATGATGCTTTAAACACACGAAACACCTAACAGGGATCACCACATTGAAATTATGAACGCATTTGGGGTTTAGTCCGGGTTGCATGGCCTAAAACCTCGTACAAAAAAGAAAGAATTGTAATGAAACATGAATGGACATCACGGAAAACAAAACAGATACAAATTACGAAAAATGTAGTTATATTTTGAAATCTTAATGGTCGACTTATTATAAAAAAAATAAACTTAACTTCTTTTGGGCAAAATCTTGTTAAAACTACTTGCTTTGCAAAACATGGTTCAATATCAAATATTATATTAAATGCCAATAATGCAATTAAAAATATTTATTATGCAAATGTTAAGAATAAATTATTTTTGTTATTTCAGTTGAACAAGCGGGTCGGTCATAGAATGTAAGCAAACGTCGTTTCAATGAGTGGACAGTACAAAAAATATTTACAGGAATTTCTAATCCCGGTGTAAACATTTGTATAACATTTGTGTTTAAATGAGTCATCGTAGCATTTGAATATCCTGTTAAAGTAACTTACAGTAATCAAAACGAGTTCTATTAGATTTGTAAAGGTGTTCCATATCAAGGATATTGTGCTATATCTGATTCTCTTTAGACTGGCTAATAGAACGCAACAGAAGGCGAAAGTTTTGAAAGAAAAATAAGCAAACGCCCCATATTGTATGATACTTACATAACCATACATAATTATACTAGCAATTGTACTAATCTTGTGAAACCAACGAACTTCGAGACGTCAATGATCAATCTCACCAACACAGTAGTCGGTTCTGACGCAGACAAAACAGTAAATAAAGAACGAGTGATACCCATGCGGAGAAAGATAGTATTTCAATTCGTGCATCTAACTTTATAAATGTTGCAAAACCATGCTATTATAATCTTGCATTACGTTTGATTTAAATTGCAGTATCGGATTTTTAAGTGTACACTTCATTGTTACATACAGTGACATCTACCGAAATATGTTATTTTATATGCTCTTGTTATATATTAAATAAACATTATACAAAATAAAATGAACACTGATTAATCGATTAATATCTATAGCATGTTATTATAATTCAAATACCATTTAAAGTTGATTGTTTATAGCATACCAATACTATTTTTTATATCGATATATGTACAAAGAACAAGACAATTCATGTGATGGTGTAAATATATGATATGTAAATATTAATATTATATATTCAAATGTGACAATAATCACCGATACTATCATCAAAAAGTGCGCCTTTTTGGCGTTCATATATTTGTACATAAGTTATATATGTAATGTTATTTGTCAAAAAGAATAATTTTCATATTTTATGCATCACAATATGTAATACAAATGTGCATATCATTTCTCAAAATACTTGTGTTTACTAGATACATTTACATCTAACAATAACGTAAAATTAAACAATCAAACCAATACAAATAATTGCCAACCCTATACCGTATCAATTGTGTACAAATGCGTGTACGTACACCTATGCATAAGTATTAAAAACATGGTAGCAATTATAATGTATCGAATAAGTGTACATATATTATGTTTTTGTTTATTCCGGTCGTATATTCTAGATCCATGTCGTTGTTATTATTGATTAGTTTTTATTACCAATTATAATGCTATAACATGGCTCTCTTTGTGTGTATATAATTTATGTTATTACGTTTTTTTAATATTTAATATGTCATCAAGTGTCATCAAGTGTTTCTAATTTGTGTAATTCTCTAAGGTTTTGATAAAATATGTTGAGCGACTGAATATTTTTTTACACAAAATATTTCTGACTTAATAAATACATTATTTATCAAAAAATAAAAATACTACGTATACCTACTAAAAGCGATTGTTTGTTTAACTTAACCAATACCCAATAATTGTGTTTTGATAATCAAATGCATGCAATATAAACAATATGCAATTTTAAACTTTTTGTTTGTACACATTTCACTCACCATATGATTATTTCATGTGTATAGTATTACTTCTAGTTATCATTCCATGTGTGTGTCCTTGTGTGTGCTCTTGCATGACGCTTAAAGCCTTCAATGTGTATGAACATCACCGACTGAGCTAATTGGCTGCGTGAGGTCGTCCCTACGTTTTTGAAATCTTGTATAAATGACCGTTGTTCTTAATATCTGTGCATTTATACCCGCATTTATCATATGTGTACATTTAAAACTAAATATATATTCTCATTCTACACTTAGTCTATTACCTAGGTGAGAAATGTAGATTAGGTCTACCTAGGGCGAAAGGTAAGGAGAAATATCAGCGAATCAGATGCCTCTGCGATGCAATCCATTTTATTGGTCTTAGATATTTACTTTTCTTTATTACGTTCTTGGTGTTGTTATATAGAAATGAAATGCAAACACGTTTTTCTAAGCTTTAAAAAAAAAATATTACACTAATTTCTGAAATGTAATGAATACACAAGTACGCTTAAATAATGATAACGCGACAACCAAACACACTTAATATTATATAAACAAGAAATGTCTTTAAAAAGTAAATCAGCGTTGAAATAATATATAATTTTGCCCTCAATAATAGGTAACAGTTCCGACCCCAAAGTGTATAGGCGACATTAAGAATACATCTCGATCACAGATTCTGTAATCACCCTAAAACATATCGGACGAGGAAACATGTGAGATTAATCAGTCGTCAGAAATTTCTGATCAAGGAAAAGATGAAATTCTATAAGCGCATGTTTAACAAGTCATGCATAACATACATAAGACAAATTCGACGGAACGTTAACCTGTGAAATATTGTTCGAAGAAGAGTTTTTAAGTTATGTTTCTTATAATGTCTACATTAAACTTGTGACTCCACTTGCTGGTTAGTTTGACACTAGGTTCATCATTTCAATTTACTTACTTGAGGGCCGGTATCTGTTGTCACATACTTAATATCTGTGCAGTGATTTTATAGAAGAGGGGATATTATGTGTAAGCTATATACGTCAACATAAACCATTTTAAACTTGGCCTGCCAACGTTAACATAAGCTGAATATGGACCGACCCCACGCGCTGAATATTGATCAAATGACTTCTACGCCGTATGCGACACGCAGTTTATGTGCACTCTGCAGTTTGCGATTGATTGTATTTTGCTGTTTACACTCACATTTGTTTGAAACTAAAAACGTATGTGTCACGTGTGACAATTTGAAAAAATAACAAAATCTAGCATTATATTTGGAAAATATTTTGAAGTCTTCATATTGTCTGGATAAGCGATTCACTCATAATTTGTCGAATTTAAAATAGTACAAAAATAAATTTTGCAACCAGAGATATCAACAAATTTCGGAAAAAATATACATTTATTTTCATCATCTTTTAGTATGTGATGAATTTCCCATGCTACCAATATTATTAACGATATTAAGTAACGTAATATTTAAACGCCGAAAGGCCGTTATATGGTGATGACTAGCTAATAATCTGAATATTCTATAGCTTTTTGATACATGTTAATCCTACTTTCCTTGCTATTTTCAATACATTGTATTTTGTTTCTTAATTTTCATTTATAACTATTTTATACAAAATGTATTCATTTTACACGTGTATGAGAGGCATCAATGTAATCAATATAAAACAATCAATTAACTGTGTTTTGTTTGTTTTGCTTACAGAGTTTGAAATTAATGTACTTCAGTTCAGTTGCAGTTAATTCGTTATTTGACAGTTTAAAATATATGTATTATAAGAGTAAATATTAAACCCAATCACCGCCTTGCCATTATGTTAAAAAATGGCCAATAGTGCATGTGTATAAAAAATATTTTATATGTGTTAACATATAAACTATAATCTCTACGATAAAACCTAATTTTGTCCTTTAACTCATAAGACTTTAATTATTTACCATTAAGCTTGACTGATTGATCCCATATTGTATCAAAATAAGAAGATAACATTTACGTAAAATTAATTAAAACGCATCAAAACAAGATAGAAACAAAAGAATCCAATACAAGCTTAAAAATCATGTACAACCTGCAACGCAATATCTGTATATCTTTATCATTTTAGTTGCAATTGTTGTCTTCCTAGAATAATGAATCGATACAACAATTCGGGTATTTAAATTAAAACAAATACAGACATTTGAAACTTGAATGCAGTCTGACAATGATCGTTATAAAATGTTTCATTTGTGAACATCAAAACATCCATGGACCATACGCCAAGAAGACAAACATCATTTGATGCCTTTTGCCTTCAAGGTCATACGGCATACTAGAGCGCCAGGACTGCCGATACGTAGCAACAAAAAGAGCTCTACGCCCCGATATGAAATCTGTAGATCAGTTTAAACACGAATGATTAGGCAAATTGCCTTTTCCAAGACAGAAAAATTATTTATTATTTTATACGATTGTGTAAATATAGATTATGCGTCTAATACTCGTATATTACTGTACAACTGTGGTAAGTCCATCTTGGAATATTGTGGTTTGTTTTAAACGACCTCTTTTACGGCTCGAGAAAACTCTCATAAGCGTGGTTTCGACTGACTTTTATATTGAGCACCACGTATTTTAGTGTAGGGCTATTTCACGCACTGAATTTAAATTCTTGCGTACATTTTGTTATTGTAAACAAAATATTCGAAGATTTTGTCTAAAGTTGACCGGTTTATTAGAATTTATCGGACGGCTTTTGCAAAGACTCAATCTTCAAAAAGCTGACCCTGGCTCTAAAGTATACCCTTATGTAGAGATGACAAATCGGAAATCGGAAAATCCCCGTCTCCGTCGGATGATAATTATTGATATCGTAAAGCTCATTTCATTCAAAAAACTGACAATGCTGTTTTTGTTATTTTGATTTATATAGGGAAACGTTGGACACTATTTTATTAAACAAGAATCGGGGACCATTCTTACAGTTTGATTAGTCTGCTACCAAGATATTCTTTAAAAAAAACACAGTTATTTATAAAGTAACATGGTCATTTTTAGACATTCCATTCACCTAAAGAATGTTCTTGTAATACAAGGTATACTATGTTCATTTATCTTGAGCACATTAACTTGAAAGTACTTTTCAATGAAACCCCACTTCAAATTTTGCAATAAAACTTTACATACGTTTCTTGTTTTAAAACCAGCTATCATTTCTCCATTTTGTTAAAGTGTGTTATATTCCAATAAACATGTGTTTATGCTATTTAGCTATGAACTTTCACATGTAGCAAAAACAAATCCAAACAGTAACATTATTTATGTTAAACATAGTAATCTAGCCATATTGCTCTTCTTATAGGATATTGTTATTCTTCATATTATTTATCCGACTAAACGCAGGCACCTGTATTGTAGAGATATCATTGTTATAGTTACTAAGTTAGTATTACACTTTTTACAACATCATTATTTTGTAGTCTCACAAATTAAAGTTTAAATTTGATGATTATTGTACTTTTATCAACTATTTCTATTTAAAACATATACAGTGATAATGCAGACCTAACAGGTCATTTGTCATCAAAGAAGTACGCAAATACATTTTGATTGATATGTGTTAATTTGTAGTACATGATGGCTTATATGTTTTTCTTTTTATAATATTACTACACACACTTTTGTTAAACGAATTTAAATCATGAAATTGCAATCACAGTATACTAATATTCGGACATAACAACGAGTAATAGTGTTTTCTATGATGCGTCATGGTCGCACAGTATATTTGTATTCATTCAAGTTATGTTTGTTTGTTTATCGAACATTATATTCACTATTTATGTCTTATGTTAATATTTGTAAAATGTCAACACGTCATCATGTCTTATAAAATAGAGACTTGCCTCTCTTACATATATGTGGCTGTCTGTAGCGCAGTAGATTGTTCACGCGCTTCTCACCTAGGCGAGCCGGTTTAATCTCCGTTCCCGGCAGCATGTGAGTTTGGTTCGTGGTCACTAAACCGGACACTCTGGTTTCCCCCTACGGCATAAAACCGCACTCACATTAAAATCTTCCAGTAAAACACAAAGAGCTGAAAATTGCGCAATATGCAGTTTAAGGTGCGAAAGGAATTCGAAATACACACACATAAATATTTTTGATAGCTCCGATCTACATATAGTGTGTAAGCGTTGTTGCAATCTGTAAAGCCGATAACCCGATTTTGGTGCACTTTCATATACCTATTTCTATCATGAATATGTACTACCAAGGTATCCGTAATTCAGATCAACAGCGCAAGAAAACATCACTTCGTGTATATAGTGTGTGAACAACATTAAAACGACATTCGTCACATAATTATATGCTTACTGATACAGCGAAAGACATACACTACAATGAAATGTTAAGCTGACATCTACAAACACACGTTGTACGATAAACATATGTTTTATTCAATTATAGTTATATTTGTATGATCAGAACTGTTTGTTTTGTAATTCAGACCCCATCCAGATACTTAAGTCTCATATTGCGGTGACATCATACCGGGATCCTTAACAATGTTATTGCAAATTACCGAGGCCTTGCTGACGATTGTGGATGTTGCGCAGCTCTACAAAGACCAGCGTGGGTGCAACTGACACTTGACAAGATTCGCGTCGCCATATGTATCGTTCTCACATCATGCGTTTATGTAGGGCTGTAAGCTCATTGGATCAGAATGGTTTAAAGATTGATCTATACGTTTTCAGCACACTTTAAAATAATGTACAAAAATGATCATACATTTCGTCAAACTACATATTTGGAACTATTTCCGGCAGACACAATTACTGTTTTATAGTGTTTAATGGATACTACTGTAAAACTATATGTTATAATGCTTAGAGCTTGGTATAACATGCAGTTAGTTTGGTTTTTTCAAGGAACATAGATTATGCACACACCTTATTATTATCTTATAAAGTCATGTGCAAAGTAAAGTTATGTATACTCGTTTTAGATGCAGCTGCTCAGTTTGACAACATAACTTTGTCACAGGGAAGACATGATCAACCACTTCAGGGCGTAGCGTTCACTTTAAAAAATCAGAATGTTACGATTACAATACTGGCTCCTCCTAACGAAGTGTATGCTCTACGAGTTTCAGGAGGCATGACAACAAATAGCTATACGACTTTATGCGAGATGATGATTTACCGACAGGCAGATATAGTGCTTTGAAGCTGACTGTTTTCGAATTATAGTAATACTTGAAACAATTTATTTTGTTTTATTTCAATACACGAAATGTGAACACAGCCTACATATATTTTGTAAGATATTAAATCGCGATTATTTTAACTCGTTAAATCTATGGCTTCGTGAGTCCCGTGGATATGTTTGCTTATTTTGCTTTTTACATCGATTTTAAGTATGTTAACGTTTAAACAGGTTTCCTGTATCCTTTATCAATTCTTGTCTAGTTATATATATAATCGTTCCTATGTATATGTAAACAATGTCAACGTTGTTTTAGTGTTTCGGATACTAAGCGCATATTAAAGCGACTAGTATAATGTTGTTTGCATTCGCATTGCAGATGGACGGTCTCTTATACATAAACAATGGAAATGGAATAAATGAAAACTTAAATATATCGTATAAGGCTCATGATAGAAAACATGTTGGTTAAGGCAAACAAGCCATAAAACGGCATGACACCTGAGATACCGAATATTAATGTCTTATATTTAAGGCATTTTTTCATGCACTGTTTTTACACTGCATAATTATGTTTTATTTCTCACTTTTCTTGTTATTTTCTTTATATTTTTCTGTCCATCTGTTTATGTTTGCAATGCTGCGTGTTAAATTATGAAAGTTTTTGCAAACTTGAGCATATTTTTATTGCATTTGTGTTTGCTTGGACGAGGATAAAATATATTGTGTATTGACTGCAATTGTGTATTGTGTATTGACTGCGGTAATTGATAATAGCTTTTGTTGTCTATGGTATGTTAACGAAAATGTAATCCTTTGTATTGAAAATGAGTAATTTAAAGATTGTATCATACAATTGTCGTGGTCTTAATGATGTTTTGAAAAGAGCTAATGTTTTTAAATATCTAAAAAGTCGAAATGCCCATATATAGTGTTTACAGGATTGCCATTTCACTTCTTCATTGGAAAAACAAATTTACTCAAATTGGGATGGTGAATACTATTTTAGTTTTGGCACTTCTTATTCAAGAGGAGTATGTATTTTTTTTAATAAATGTTTGGCAAATCTGAATGTTAAAGTGCGCAATCAAGAAAAAGATACAAAGAGAAATTTATTCATTCTAGACTTAACAATAGATAACCATAGATTTACTCTGTGCACTCTTTATGGATCAAATAACGATACTCCTTTGTTTTATAGTTAACTGTTTAAAGTAATAGAGACCATAGAAAATGAGTCTTATATTTTATGTGGAGATTTGAATTAAGTACTTGATGTGAACATTGATTATGCCAACAATAAAACATTGTTTAATAATAAGAAGTCAAGGGAATTGTTATCTTCTGTAATCAATGATAAAAACCTCGTAGACACTTTTCGAGCCATAAACGGTGATGCAAAATGTTTCACTTGGCGAAAGCCTAACACTGTCCATCAAGCCAGACTGGACTTCTTTTTAACAACAAATGAGTTTAGTCAGTTTATCAGGAAATCGGAAATACATGCAAGCTACAAATCAGATCACTCCCCTATTACTTTGGAATTGAATTTTAACAAAAAAGAACATGGAAAGAGCCTGTGGAAATTTAATAATTCGTTACTTCAAGACCTAAAATATATTCAATGTATAAAACAAACACTTGAAGAAATTAGGCAGCAATATGTCTTACATGTGTAAAACATTTAATATATTAATACTAAATAAAATGATTTAATACAGTTTACCATAAATAATCAACTGTTTTTAGAAACTTTATTAATGGAAATCAGAGGTAAAACCATATCATATTCAAGCTTCAAATCCAAAAAAAAAGAAAGAGAGTATTATATTTTAAAAGCAATTGAATACATTGAAAAGCAATTAACAAATGAAAACATTGAAGAGCTCAGTCTATTGCATCAAGAATTCTCAGGCATACGGAATTTGAAAATGAAAGGCGCTTTCATTAGAGCCAAGGCAAAGTGGATGATGAAGGTGGAAAACCCTCAAAATATTTTTTGTAACTTAGAAACACAATATGCATCTAGTAAAAACATCCTTTTTATTGAAAACGATGAAGGTCAACGGCTTTTTGACAATCATAGTATTTTAAAAGAAGCTGCCAAATTATAGAAAACATTGTATACAAAGTCTGTTATTAATGACTCTTACAATATACAAGATGACCTTAAAGGCATAAACACACTTAAATTAAACACCTAGCAATCACAATCATCAGACGGGTTCTAACACTTAAGGAAATATTAATTACTTTAAAAAACATGAAGCATGACAAAAGCCCAGGATCAGATGGTTTTACAGCAGAATTGTTTAAAGTTTTTTGGAAAGATTTAGGCCACTTCATAGTGAGAAGCCTCAACCTTGGTTTTACCTGTGGACCCATGTCAGTTACTCAAAAACAAGGTATAATCACATGTATACCTAAAGATAATAAACCCAGACATTTTCTGAAAAACCTAAAGTCATTAACGCTTTTAAATGTAGTTTACAAGCTTGCATCTGGGACTATTGCTCACAGATTAAAAACTATCCTTGATACCCTTATTTCTAAAGATCAGACAGGATTTATTAAAGGCAGATATATTGGTGATAATACCAGACTTTTATATGACATCATGAAATATACAGAAGATAACAATATCCCTGGACTATTGATGACCATTGACTTTGAAAAGGCGTTCGATACCATTGAGTTCGATTTTATAGAAAAAAAAAACATTAGATTATTTTAATTTTGGTACAACAATGAAAACATGGATTACATTTTTCCTACATAATACATTGACGGCAATTCAAATCAATGGTGTTTTATCAGAATTAATTACAATTGAAAGAGGCTGCCGACAGGAGATCCAATAAGTTCTTATATTTTTATTCTTTGTGCTGAAATTTTGGCGATTTAAATAAAAAATTGTAATGCAACTAAAGGTATAGTGATAGACAATATTGAATATAAAATTTCTCGGTTTGCTGATGATGCATCTCTCTTACTGGATGGCACCGGTGTTTCCCTCAATGCTACCTTTGATCTTTTAAATTACTTTGCATTATGCTCTGGATTAAAAATCAATTATGACAAAACAAATGTTATATGGATTGGCTCAAAAAAGTACAACATACAATCAATAAAAACTAAATATAAACTAGTCTGGGGCACAACAAACTTTAAAGCTTTAGGAATATTATTTGATATTGATTAAAAGAAAATGATAGAAAAAAACTTCTCAAGTAAACTTGAAAAGCTGCACAATAGCATACATTTGTGGATAAGAAGAACTTTAACACCCCTAGGAAAGATAACTCTTGTTAAATCACTACTACTCTACCCTTTTTACACACCTGTTTATAGCTCTTCCTTGCCCAGGAGAAAAAGTTTTAAAACAAATAAATAGCCTTTTTTCCAATTTTATATGGGATGGACCAGCAATAAGTAAACAAACTATTGCTATTAAATCATATGATAATGGAGGAGTTGCCATGACAGATATATATGCTTTTGAAAAAAGCTATGAAAATGACATGGTTAATGAAAATTGTATCTAGTAATGGAAAATGTTTCCAACTAGTATATTCTATGTTTGATGTGAAGAAAATGTTTAATTTAGGAAACAATTACATAGAAAAAAATATGATAAGTTTAAAAATTTGTTTTTGGAGAGATGTCCTTACATGTTACATTGAGTATATTAATAAACAAAATGTCAGTAAGTGTGAAGATATCCTTGATATGCCGTTATTTTATAACCACAATTTTAAGATAGGTATGAATATTCTATATAATAAAAATATGTGTAATAGGGAAATTAGATATGTAATAGATATAATGTGCACTTCTGGAGAATTTCTAAAACAGTCTGTATTAGAAAATCTCATTGGCGTTAAAATTAACTTCCTTTTTTATGAAGGTTTAATTAGAACTGTGAATGCATTTATCAGATTAGCAGGACTTCCATTTATAAATAAGCCAAATATACAATGTGCATTTATATCATTTTACTTGAATAACATAGTATTGGGGTATAATCAAAACAAACTTGTTTATAAATGTTTTAGCAATAATACAAATATACTCACTTGCCATTTAAAATGGAATACACTTTTTAATAACGTTGAATGAACAAAAGTGCATGCACTTGTTTTTATTATATCTAGAGACACATACACTCAGTGGTTCCAGACAAGAATTGTTCACAGAATCCTAGGAACCAAATCTTTGTTATTTGAAATGAACACTGTTCATGACAATTTATGTTCCTTCTGTAATGAAAATAAAGAAACCCTATTACATATATTCTGGGACTGCATATTCACAAAGAGAATTGTTTATTATGTTGTACAATTTTTAAGATCACATAATGTGCAAAAATGAACTGATATTTCATGTCAAACAATGTTATTTGGTTGTATAAGTATTACCATGACTGATATTAATATTCTTATTCTTGAAATTAACAATATATATTTGTATGCAAGAGAAAAGGTCTATTACCTTCAATAAGGGGGCTGAATAATTATCTTTGCGTAGCATGGGAGATTCAATCTAATATTAAATTTAAAGAAAAGGAACTACTAAACTGGTCAATGGTAAAACTTTGTTTAGATCAATAGAATAGTGTTATTGTAAATTGAGTTGTTTGCTCAAAATATTTAATACCATGGTTGTTTGATTAATGTTTTTAATTGTCTGAAGTACAAACGTTTTGTTAAAGTTTATGATTTTCTGAAGTCCAAACATTTTTCTTTTTTTGTATCATAACATGGCATTCATTTGTGTACGTGTCTGTGTGTGTGAGTGTGTGTTGTGAACTGTATTATTGTGTCTATATAATAAAATGCATGGATTTTATTTACCTCTATTATATGAACCAAGCTGAATTGTTAAAGTCCTATATTGTATACTTACAAAATAAAATAACATGTAAACTAACGATCCACTTTGTAATGTAAGGAGGTGAATACACGCCATAAATTAAAAAAAGAAAAAAGAAAAAAAAAGGCATGACATAGTTTCTCATTTTAAAGCATTATTATATTAACGGTTGTTGAATGTCTTAAGAGGTGGATATTTATTTTCCTT
This sequence comes from Dreissena rostriformis, assembly GCA_007657795.1. NCBI lineage: Eukaryota > Metazoa > Mollusca > Bivalvia > Myida > Dreissenidae > Dreissena > Dreissena rostriformis. The sequence goes on along the minus strand of VMBQ01006188.1, from coordinate 170,521 downwards.
CTGAAAAATGGAACGCTTCCGTCTTCACGTCCCATTTTGTTTGTCTTTTTTCGCGCGTAAGTTTTAAAAGTAGTGCGTGATGGATTTCTTTTTAAACATATAGAAAACAATTTCATGTTTGTACTTGTGTAGTGCATAATGATTCACAAAGATATTATCCAGCATGTGGACTTGAGAATCTTCACATTTTGGTTCGCAGATTGTCTACACAATCGGAATTTAGCCCTAATCATTTTCACATATATACTTTGGTTCGCATCAAAGTTATGGCCCCTTGTGTCGAGCATAACTCAAAACAGTATTGCCACCAGAGTGCATAGACTGAAATCATATTAACCAGTGTGTGTAGTTACCTTTTTATCTTGTTTTATTTAGTTTGGCATACATGTAGCTGCCTAAACCTGACCTTAATCAATACGAAATATAATATTGAAGATTTTGTCCACCAAAGACCCATATGAATCAATCCTACCATTTAATTTGCAAAGTTGAGATACAATTCGCGTTAGCAAATAGCGTCTGATACTATTCAACTAACGGGCAGCGCAAGTCTTAGTTTAAACTATATCAAGACACGAAGATTCATTGAACATTACTGTTTTAGAAAGTTAAGAGCACAACAGTTTTAGTTATATCAAAATGTATTGTTTTCGTTTTTTGCCGTTCACATCTATATGATTGGGGTTATCGTGTTTTATTGCGATTATGAAAAACACATATTTTAAGTATTCTGGTTAATGTCAAATAAACATATAATAAGCATCTTATACTATATATTTTTGAAGATCTTTACCATGATGAGATACGGAAACTGATCGGGGAGATGAAAACCACATCGTGCGAGCTAGATATCCTACCCACTGATATTCTAAAATCTCATATTAACGATCTTCTTCCTTTTATCACTAACATGGTTAACATGTCACTGCGACAAGGAGTGTTTCCAAGTACATTCAAACACGCAATTGTTCGCCCACTTATCAAAAAGGCTGACTTAGATCTCGATCTTTCAAATTATAGACCTGTGAGTAATCTGGCCTTTCTCTCAAAACAGATTGAAAAAGCAGTGCTACTTCGTTTAAATGTACATGTTGACGCATACAAGCTTCTACCGAAGAACCAGTCCGCCTACCGTCAACGGCGCGCCCCCTGCAGTGCAGTGTACCACAAGGAAATTGTTAAGGTCCATGGTTATATCTTGCATATGCTGGAACTCTATTTGATGTCATTCCAGCAAATGTCTCAGTTTATGGGTTTGCTGATGACCATATTGCCAAGACGACTTTTAGACCATCCTCTTCAAATGAAAAGAACGCAATCACGGAACTTGAAAAATGCGCTTTTACTATTAACCACTGGATGAATGCAAATAAATTAAAAATGAACACATCAAAAACTGAGTTTATTCTCTTTGGTAGTCGACAACAGCTCCAGAAAATCCATACGAATGAAATAAACATCGCAGGGGACATAATCCAGCGAGAGCCAACTATTCGGTACCTTGGTGCATTCCTTGACGAATCCCTTAGTTTCAAAAAACATGTATCCATGAAATGTCGTTCTGCCATGCTAAACTATTTTAGGATCAAAAGCATAAGAAAGTATCTTACAAGACAGTCCGCAGAAATTCTCATTGTTTCCCTTGTTCTATCACACCTTGACTATTGTAACTTAATTCTGTATGGTGTGGCAGAGTGCGAAATCAACAAAATGCAACGAATTCAGAATATGTTTGCCAAATTGGTTTTACAACGAAGCAAGTTTGACAGTTCGAAGCAAGCGTTATATGAGTTGCACTGGTTGCCGATCAAAGCAAGGATAGTCTTCAAACTACTTACATTCATGTACAAGTGCTCAACTGATGAGGCCCCGGCTTACCTCACTGAACTTCTCACGAAACATAGTCCAAACAGACAAGGTTTGCGGTCATGCGGCTCAAACATGGCTTCATATGACATTCCGTTCAATAAGCGAAAGACATTCAGTGACAGGAGCATCAGTACCGCTGGGCAAAGACTTTGGAATTCCTTGCCTCAGGATCTAAGACAATCGGATTCCTTAGAATCTTTTAAGAAGAATAAAAAAACTTACCTTTTCCGTAATTTTTATGCACTTTTCTGAGATAATGCCAGCTTATATATTTAAATCGAAATACTGTATATCGTTTAATGTTTTAACTAACCCTTATTTTATCTCTTTTACTAGGTTTATCATTGGTTTATTATGTTCGTGATTTAAATGCACTTTTCTGAGATTATGCCCGCTTATATATTTTAATCGAAATACTGTATATGGTTTAATGTTTTAACCATCCCTGATTTGATCCCTTTTATCAGGTTTATCATTGGTTTACTAATTATATATTGTTTAAGTTGTTTCATTTTTAGCTTATTGTAAAACGCCATTGAATATGTATTTTCATAGTAATCGGCGTTTAAGCAAATAAACAAGTTTCAAGTTTCAACATGCAATTTAATCATAGAACTATATGAGGAATTATTACGCGACACACGGTTTAATTTCTATAGCAAAATTAACACATAGTAATGAATGATAAATTCGAACACTAAACGGTGTTTTATTCATATAGCCTAATAAACACATAGCAGTATATGATGAATTCGAACACTACACGGACTTTTATTTCTATAGCCAAATTAACATATAGCAGTATATGATGAATTCGAACACTACACGGGCTTTTATTGCTATAGCCAAATTAACACATAGCAGTATATGATGAATTCTAACACGACATGCGGTTTGATTCCTTTTGCCAAATTAACACATTGTGGTATTTTATGAATTCTAACATGACACGAAGTTTCATTTATATAGACCATTTAAACATAGTACTTTATGAGCAATACACGCGTTTTTTTTCTATAGCCATTCAACACATAATCCTAGAATTGTTATGATAAAAAATAGCAAATAGGAGTATTCTATAAACTCATACACGACAAAAGGTTTGATTTTTAGATCAAAAGAAACAAATAATATTATATGATGAGTTATACAGACACACCGTTTGTTTTCTTTAGACAAAGAATGATCTCAAGTGTGAATAAATTTGGAATATTTATGAGCGGAGCTATACCATTTATATTTATATTTTAAACCATTTATAGTAATTCTTGAGATTTTTCGGCGCGTGTAGAATAAATTCCAGATGCAAGTACATACAAGTTTACTTAAAAAAAAATCTCGTTCTAGTTCGTCTGCATCATTTACTGAAACGAAGGCATGCGTTTTATAAATAAAATTTAATAACAATTAAGAAAAATGTAAACGTAGTAAAAATTGAACGATTTCTTTTTAGCTGTTTTAGCTATGTGTGCTTGCTTCATGTCACTTGTCAAAAAAACATATGTTTCGTTGCAGTTTACTATTGAGGAAGTAAACCAACGTAATTGTGTTAGGTTAACAAAACTGAAACTCTCTTAAAAGTTTATTTCGTAAAAAGATGGGCGGGATATAGAACACTAAATTATTAGCATTCGATGAAAACAAAATAAGGCTAAGATCGTGTTAGAATCAAAACAATAATTCGACAAATATTTCGTAATGCAGTGTTTGACATAAACAACTTCCTCTGGTGACACGTATTTGAGATATACCAGTATTTCTTTTTAATAACGCAGTATCAAGAAAGTTTTACCGACATTGATAATGTATGTGGTAATAGCATAATCATGCAAACCAGCCGCGTGCGTTTATTCACGAGATCGTGTCTGGGATAATCTGAAGTCGCATTGAAATTCGATTGCTGATGTGCTCATTCATTTTACGAAGGAGATCGTTAAATTCCTTGTTATTGACGCTGTCATCGTCCTGACTATCGTCATCAACAACACCAATATCACGTACAGACCAAATATGGGAGCCAGGTGTCCGGTCGTATATTCGGAATCGTTTCACTGAAACATTATCCAGTTTCTCCAGTTTCTGTTGGATAGCGATGTATTCCTCCAGTGGGGTATATTTAATAGGGAAACCAGAAGTACAGCCGAATTCCAGCCTACACTCAACTTTCTGAGTACACGGAGACATCGTGTTCAAAAGTTTGCGTAATTTCGATGGAATCAATTCACAGCAGTAGATATTCAAATACTTTAGTGATTGAGGCAGCTGTATGTCGTTAAATCTATAAATACACATTGTAAGCGTTTCCAGCTTTGTCAGCGATGATAGAGACTGCGACAACAACGACAATAACGATGGATGATATATTATCATACCTCTCGACTTATCATCCATACTCAGACTCTTGATATTCAGACCGCGGAGAGCCTCCCACAGACCGGAACTGCCTATAGAAAAACTAATACTAAGCGTTTCCAGCTGTGTGAGCGATGATAGACACTGCGACAACGACTCTTCATGTTTCACGTTCAAACCCCTTAATTTATCACCGAGACTCAGACTCTTGATATTCAGACCACGTAGAGCCTTCCAAAGACTGGGAATGTCTTCCTCCACCTCAATACTTAGCGTTTCCAGTTGCGTGAGTGACGATAGAGACTGCGACAACAACTCTACATGATTCACTTTCAAACCCCTTAACTTATCACCCAGAATCAGATCTCCAGAATCACCAATCAAACTCAGACTCTTGATATTCAGACCATGGAGAGCCTCCCACAGACCGGGACTGTCATTCAATAAACGTTGAATGTAAAATTTATTGTTTAAACCCGTCGTTATTATTTCGGTTGTACATATATCTGATCCCTCTACACAAGCTGGTATTTCACAGTAGCCCAGAGCACACCGCACATCATGATCGAGTGTCAGCAGTGAGCTGAACAAACTGCGTAGCCAATCAGAGGAACATGTGACATTTACCAGCTGAATGTGCTTTATGGAGGGCAGTACTGGAGGAGGGTCTGTACTCTGCAAGGGATTTGCCCTGTTTAGAACAATCCAGACCGGAAGTTCCGATGTGGCCGAGCTGGCTGTATCTGAAAATTAGCACAACATATTTCAACGTGTAACGTAACTAAAATTGTTTGTCAATGCCGCACGTTCACACAACTTTTAACGAATTATTATCAATTGAAATTCATAAAATATTAACATCTGGATAAAATTATGAATTTGTATTGAAAAACACAATAATATTATTTTTAAATTTTGAATATTCAAAATGTATTTATTAATATATAATCGAAAGGCTGAACAGTTTTCAATTCGCACATGTTCTATTTACATGTTGGCATTTTACCTCCATTATTTACATGCATTTATAAATGTCTGCTTTTGGAAAATGCTGCACGCTATATTTCTCTTATGATATAAACTCATTCGTGTTCAATATAGGGATATTACACGTTTTCGCGGTCTGCGCACTCGGACAGGAACGGATTTTGAGGGCCCCCGCAGATGATCATGTCCGAGAAAATGTGTATTTTCGCTATTACTGCATTAACAAATCACACATACCAAAATAAATTAAAATAACATTGAAAACAATATGTCTTGTTCATTCAACATCGACAAAATAATTTGATTATTTAATATGACGTCATACAGTTCAAAGTTGTGTTTTACATATGCCTCTCTCGTTCTTCATCCGAAATGACGAGGCTTTACCTTCGGATAGGCAGTTTTCGATTTAAAATGTGTTTAAACAGTGGATTAATGCAAATTTGAAATGCAACCGCACAAAGTAAGAAATGAGGAATTATTTTGTCGATATCGAATGAACAAAGACATATTGTTTTCAATGTTATTTTAATTTATGGATATGAAAAACACATAACATGGCTTGAACGGCACGTGACTCGCCTTGTTAATACACGATTTCTCCCGTTCAAGCCGTCCTTTTGCCAAGTTTCTTCACCCCGCCAGAGGGCATTATAGATAGAGTTTATGCGATAATTATCGATCAATACCCGTAAGGAAAACTTAACCTTCAATGGGAGGCAACCTACATGGTGACATTACCAAAGTCCTCGAAGCGGTTAATTCCCTTTCATTCTTTTGTAATGTTTTCCTAACAAATAATCCAATATTCGATAAAACATTTTGATTTTGGCGTCACGCTGATACTTCGATAACGGATGGCACTCTGATAACAGANTATATATACAATTATGAATTTGTATTGAAATACACACTAATATTATATATATATATATATATATAACCGAAAGGCTGAACAGTTTTCAATTCGTACATGTATATTCGATTGTACTATTTACATGTTGGAATTTACCTCCTTTTTTACATGCATTTATTACTGTTTTTGAAAAATGCTGATTGCTATATTTCCCTTATGCTATAAACTCATTCGTGTTAAATTTTCGATCAATACGCGTAATGAAAACTTAAACGTCAATGGGAGGCAGCCCATAGAGTGGCATAACCTAAGTCCCCGCAGCGGTTAATTCCCTTTCATTCTTTCCTAACGTTTGCCTAACAAATTATCCAGTATCCGATTCCTTATTTGTATTAAATTTTTGCTACTTAAATGCAAGACATCGATACAATAACATATAAATGATCATAAATACATGCAATAGGCGAAAATCATCGCAGCGTCGCGAGTTATGCAAATTATCGTACCGTTGTACCTCCGTCTGTAACAGATGCATTTGCATTTGGTCTTACCTGCTCTCCGCTAAATTCGCTCGTATCCGCGATTGTGTTTGTTAAGGTTTGAACTAACGTGTCGAATCATGAATATTAATTAGGTAGTTTTCGTTCTTTACCGTAATCGACCCCAAAATAACAATTGCTATATTGTTTGTTTTGAACCGATTTCAGCCGGATTTTCAGTGATATCCTCAATAAAAACACGTTTTCTTACGATTCTGCCCATATATATATATATATATATATCCGCGAACTGTCACTTTAAGGACGCGGTGATATTTAAGTTGTAAACTGAGGTCTTGTGATGTAATGCTATTCAATTAGCGAAAAGTACACGTGGCTTATAGCATTCATACAACAATCACTTACAAACAATTCAAAAGACTGAAATCCATGTCAGTAGCGATTCTTAAAGAACAATATAGCACGTTTAACGATACTGTTATAATTAACTTAAATTTAATGTAATTAATTGTTTATCATATATCTTCATATATTTTACCTTTAAGCCATATGCCGTATCCCGATAAATGCAATGTTTTCAACTTGTGGCACGATGAAAGGTTAAATTCCAAATGAGATGCAGGCCCGCCGAGTGCAGATGAACTCAAAAAGTCACTCGTGTGTATCTCTGCATATAAGAACTGGAGATTGTCTGTGTTTGTAGACCAAATGTAATTTAATTCTCTAATGTTGTTTTGATCAATATGAAAGTGACTGAGTTGCAGCTGTATGCCATCCTGATTGTTGGCTGCTGCCTCTCTTATTGCAGACACAATGATATGCTGAAAGTCACATGAATGCCTTGGATACCAATCCTCACAACGGCAATGAGTAACGTCATATTGATCCATCAAAGTCGACAGTTCATTCGCAGCGGAGATGTTTATTCCACACAAAAATATGAGAACCTGTGACACTTCAAGATATGAATACGGTTGGTTGCGTTTAAGATATATGGATATGATGTCATCAATGGCATACGGATTGCATGCGATATAAAATGCTGCGAGGAATTCCTGCACAGTTTTGTGAACGAACGAGTTGGAGCTTCCTGTCCGACTTTTATCTTTCCTGTTTGTTAATATTCCTGCCTTCACAGCAAACGTCTTGCGAACTGTGAACTCGTCCGGAGAAAAATAGTTTGACAAAGTTATGTCATCGAAAACAATAGATGATTCTCTCTCAGAAGAGAAAAGCAATTTACAAGCTACTTCAGCTAGCTTCTCTAAGTGTTCAATGTTTGGCTGTATGTAACTTGTGCCAGTAAAAGAGTGCACTGGCGGCGGGTTTGATACGTTAAAATAACCAATCGCACGGTTAGCCTTTTTACATAGACTTTCAATCAGAGTAGTGTAGAGTGCACACAATGACGATCCTTTCAAATGTCCCTCACCTTCAATCGTGTTTACCCAAGTACAGATGACCAGCGTGTATAACATTGGTGAAGATGATAACGATGTGAGATCACGATCTTCAACGAATGACTCAAATCTATCCGCTGTTTCTTCTATATCATTCGTCTGATCGATTATGCATCGAAGTATAGTTTCACTAAATGTATATGGATCGCTAATCCCCTCGATCTCTAATAGAATGTCGATTTGTGAGTTCTTGATACGTTCATCAGCCAGTTTCCATGGTCGAGATGTGGTAAGTATCGTGCACGTGTCGTTCTGAAATCCAGCCATGGAAGGTTCACCTAAGTCACTACCCTCAGGAGACACCCACTCATCTAGACCTTCGCGTACAACGAGGCAAATTTCAGTATTCATTATTTGTACTAAAAGTTTGTACACATCGGCTCGTTCGTCTTCGGAGAACGTTGTATCAATGAGCTGCGTCTTTATCATCTGCGTGACATCTGTCTGACCTTTCGAATTTCTCAATGTGAGTAAAAATAGGAACTTGAATTTTTGAATTGTTAACACGTCATTGAAGTCTGAAGTTTCATTGTGAGATGCCGATGAAATCTGAATGTCATTGGACCATTCATGTGTTAACTTAGCTGAAAACGTTGACTTTCCGCTGCCGGGTTCACCTTGTAGGTATATACGCTGATTTGACTTATCATCTGTGTAAACTATTTCTTTGTATGTCAGTACTCGCTCCTTTTTAACGCGTTTCCCATCTTTTTCGATTTGGATTCGGTGTATTTTTGGAGTTGCATATATATCTGCTATACGCTTATCAAGACTCTGATCCAAGTTTGAAAGAGGGACATTACTAGAAGTTGCATTGTAATGTGCCACCAACCGTCGCCGAAAATCTGAAGAGAGAACACAGTACGTTTGTATATATGTTAGTTTGTTAATATAGTTAATTAGAAAAATTCTTAAAGACTTGATCCATTGATTATTATTGAATCTGATCATAAGAAGCGCTATTCACATTTGGACTGTGTGCATATTTATATCCCAAGTTAGATAACAATATTGGAATAATTAACACTATTTACTACTGAACTTTAATTGAGTGTAGTACTTATGGCATGTTCTTGTATGGGATAACAAAGGGGTTGAAACTTTCAACTTCTGCTGCAGCAGAAAATAATTCAAATCGAACAGCAAATTGCTGCTCGCAGAAACAAATGCTGCTCGCAGAAACAAATGCTGCTAGAGCAGCATTTTTTTTCTGCTGCATTAGAGGTTTAAGTTTCGACCCCTTTGGTATCCCATTTACATGCCATTGCTACATCAACTTAACACTACCATATCGGTTAATGCATGTGCTCATAATCGCTAAATTGTTGCCAATGTGCAGGCATACTAGTACCGGTATTAACATAAATGTTTTGCTGCTGAAAATCAAATTAAATTAAAGCAAATATTTTGAAAGATTATCAAGATTCCAATAAATGGTGAATGTTCCAAAATATGTGTATGTTGTTATTTTTCGGCGATTAAAGTGCAATCTGAATTCTGATATACCTTTACATGATTTGTTGTAGTCTGTTTTTGAAGACTTTCGACGACGTTCATCCAGTTCTTCTTTACATCTTTCAGTGTGCTCATCAAGTTCCTTTTTACATGTAGTCGTGAGTGCATGAAGATCCGTTCTACAGTTTTTAATAAAACTCCGCATCTCGTTGATAGTCTCGGTTATATGTTCAACGTTTTTAAGTTTTTCTTGTGCAGTTTTTACCAAATCAACAATTTCCTCCGTCGTTAGCTTCAGAACGTCGGTTTGTAGCTGTACAGAGAAAACAATATTTAATAGCGTGTTTAAAACAAACACGATTGTGCATGTATAATTTGAAACAAATAGTGTTNTTTGAGGTGAAAACTTCAATCCATATACATTCAACATTATTTAATTCGAGATCGTGTCTTCGTTTGAATGCAATTTTCATTAACGTATATAGCAACGCCCCCATGAGGGTCGGATGGACGATCCTTGCGTATTGGCTGGTGGAAGCCTTCAAAGAGAAGATCGGTCGATGGAATAGAACTATTTAACCATGTTTCAGTAAAACCAATTATATCATATTCACATAGACCTGTGTAAAGAACATCTAGTTTGTGCATAAGACTTTGAATATTGCAATGGACAAAACTTAATTTGTTTGTTGCTGAAGCATTGGAAATGGATGAAGAACTGTTTGCCTCTGTATTAAGAGATTGATCAAACGAAGTAGGCCCTGGGTTTGGATGAATATCACCTGATCGTAATAAGACTATAGAGATCCAGTAACATGTTAAGACAATCAGGAGACATTTAATAAGTGTTGTGAAAAATAGAATATCAGCATGAATGTGTTTTTCTATCAGGACACGTTTTCGTGGGTGTTCAATATTCAATGATATGATCATAGACTTGTTTACATTAATTTGCAATGAGAAGAGGCCAATAACATTAAGACATAATTGGCATGGATACAATACGTGTAAGAATAGCGGAAAAATAGCTGACGATTTATAAGCAATAAGTTATAATAATAATATTATAGTTGTTACCTTTAATGCAGACACTGCATTTGGGATTGAATTTGCAACCTTTTGAGTGAATGTAACTGTTACTTACAAAATACAAAAAAATCTGTTTCAGCTCCATATATTCAGTTTTGATGGACTTATTGAAATATGTTTATAGGCAGATTACATACAAACCTAGTTTTGAACTATTTTTGCGGAAAAGCGGTTGTTGACAATAATTGTTCTCTTGATAATGTTTTAAGAGTTGCATTATTCCTAATCAAGATCATTGTCGCTTAAATAGATTAAATGTTAATGATAAATGATGATGAATATTGTGTAACGTGTGTTAGATTGTGATATGTTGCTTGAATTGTGTACGTAAGTAGCTTACAGGCATATATATTTCGGTTGTATAATTACGATTAAACTTTTTAGAATTCTCATTATTATTAAAATTATTATTTCTATATTTGCTGTTTGACGCCATGATCGTATGGTAGTTATTGCGCACCGACTACNCACAATGACGATCCTCTCAAATGTTCCTCCCCTTCAATCGTGTTTACCCAAGTACAGATGACCAGCGTGTATAACATTGGTGAAGATGATAACCATGAGAGATCACGAGCTCTAACGAATGATCTAAATCTATACGCAGTTTCTTCAATATCCTTTGTCTGGTCGAGTATGCATCGAAGTATATTTTCACAAAATGTATATGGCTCGCTTATTCCCTCGATCTCTAATAGAATGTTGATTTGCGAGTTCTTGATACGTTCATCAGCCAGTTTCCATGGTCGAGATGTGGTAAGTATCGTGCACGTGTCGTTATGAAATCCAGCCATGGAAGGTTCAGCTAAGTCTCTACCATCAGGAGCCAGCCATTCATCTAGACCTTCGCGTACAACGAGGCAAACTTCAGTATTAATTATTTGTACTAACAGTTTGTACACATCGGCTCGTTCGTCTTCGGAGAACGTTGTATCAATGAGCTGCGTCTTTATCATCTGCGTGACATCTGTCTGACCTCTCGAATTTCTCAATGTGATGAAAAATAGGAACTTGAATTTTTGAATTGTTAACACGTCATCAAATGCAGAAGTTTCACGGGGAGATGCTGATGAAATCTGATTGACATTAGACCATTCATGTGTTAACTTAGCTGAAAACGTTGACTTTCCGCTGCCGGGTTCACCTTGTAGGTATATAAGCTGATTTGACTTACCATCTGTGTAAAATATTTCGTTGTATGTCAGTACTCGCTCTTTTTTTACGCGTTTCCCATCTTTTTCGATTTGGATTCGGTGTATTTTTGGTGTTGCATATATGTCTGCTAAACGCTTATCAAGACTCTGATCCAAGTTTGAAAGAGGCACATTACTAGAAGTGACATTGTAATGTGCCACCAACCGTCGCCGAAAATCTGAAGAGAGAACTCAGTATGTTTTGATATACATGTATGCTAGTTTCTATATATAGTTATTTAGAAAAACTCTTAAAGGCTTGATTCATTGATTCTTATTGAATCGGATCATACGAAGCGCTATTCACATTGACTGTGTGAATATTTATATCACCAAGTTAGATAACAATATAGAAATAATTAACACTATTAGCTACTGAACTTTAATTGAGCGTAGTACTTATGGCATGTACTTGACATTGCTACATCAACTTAACACTACCATATCGGTTTATGTCTGTGCTCATAATCGCTTAATGGTTTCCATTGTGCACACATCCTAGTATTTGCATAAATGTGTTGCTGTTGAAAATAAAATTAAATAAAAGCGAATATTGTGAAACATTATCAACAAATGTTGAATTTTCCAAAATATATGTTTGTTGTTTATGTTCGGCGATTAACGTGCAATCTGAATTATGATTTACCTTTACATGATTTGTCGTAGTCAGTTTCTGTAGACTTTCGACAATGTTCATCTAAATCTGCTTTACATTTTCCTGTGTGTTTATCAAGTTCCTTTTTACATTTGTCATTGTGAGCATCGAGATCCGTTCTACAGTTTTCAATATAAACCCGCATCTCGTCGATAGCCTCGGTTATATTTTCTACGTGTTTAAGTTTTTCTTGTGCAGCCTTTAATAAATCAACAATGTCCTCCGTCGTTAGCTTCAGAACGTCGGTTTGTAGCTATACAGAGAAAACTATTTTTAATCACGTGTTTAAAATAAAAACGAGTTTACATTTATACTGTTATATAAATAGTGTTACATACAAACAACTATGCACACGACCTATTAAGGACTACGCAAACGTCATGCAAATCGCCTTGCTTGGTTCACCCTTCAAAAATAAATTTACATTAAAATCGGCTATCAACGAATGATATAATCAGTGTAAACTATGTCAATAAAAAGTATCTCAACTATATTTGCTTATATATTAGAGATCAATTGTAGACAAACATTATTTAAGACTAAATACACAATGCCTTTTTATGAGAGAACCTATTTTTAAATAATCACAGAAAACCTGTACGAAATCAATAACGTTGTATATGATATAAATACGCGTACTGCATGCAAACTTTTATAAACGCACATACATAGACGGATTTTATTCGCCGAAATTGTTTATCCGATACCTTTGCTAATTTTCTTACAGCCTCCTGCGCGGCAGCGTCGTGTACTAGACATTTTGGGTCAGTTAGCAGGGTACTCAGTGTGATGAAAATGTCCTGAAGATCTGTGTCTGTGACCTTGCACGTAGACGAATGGCGTACAGTTCTGCACAGTTCTCGCGCCTAAAAGATAAGTATGAGGCAAAGTAGTGTCTTATGAAATTTTGCTAGTTTGTAACGATAATCACTTTTAGCACTGCATTCCAAAGACAGCGTGAACTAACATACCCGAATGTATATTCATAGCTTTCATGTATACAACTGTATAACACAAGACACTTTTTCAGACAATGTAATATGCTTAAAACAAAACCCATTGGCACAAAAACATATGCTATCTAACTTCATTCTAAACAACTGTTCCATAGTCAAACAAGAAAAGATTTGACGCGTTTTTAATGATGAATCCGCATTTGCTTTTTACTCATTAAAACATATTTTGATAGAAGAGAATTGTTATTAAAAAAATACATTTGCCACGATGGCGCTTGTAGTAAGAGACGCATTGATATCGCAATAGATAACACAAGTGTGGGTTGCTTTCTCAGCATAAAGATATTCAAGTTATTAGCAGGGAACTTATGTAACTTGACTGGACGAACCAACGCACGGACGGAAGGTAACAATTGATTGTGCTATTCTTGGGGGACTTAGCATTAAGATTCATCAAGCATGAAAACCATATATTTACCTTTGTTAAAAGGCATGGCGGATGTGTTTTTCCTTGAGCTATGGGAAACGAAAACATGCATTTGAATTGTTTGCAGTTCATCATAAAACTGATGATTCCGTTGAAGTCTGTATCTTGAACCGAACTCTTGTCAGCATAACCGTCTGGAGGTAAATAAGCCTTGGCTATTTGCCAAGGACTTGATGCCCAGAGATTCGCCAATGTATTTTTCCATGAAGGGCGGGAAAATACATGTTGCTCTGAAATTTCGACCATGACTTTATTACAAACATTAACAGAACATGGTCGAGGTTGTTTTAAAGCGGTGTCATGCATAGATGTGCATAGGCTATTTGCTCCTTTTGTATTGCATATTCCTGGTGATGGGCATTTCAGCAAGTTTGCGGTGAGACAGCCAGCACACGCGATAGCGCCACTTGGCAAGATAGCGTTGTATATATTTCCGTGTAAAGTTTTAGCCTCGTTCTGCACGAACTGCTCTAGGCCAGACTTTGCGATGTCTATTGCCAGCCAAGCCTTCAGCCAGTTCGTCCTTTCCGAATCAGTGAAAACATCGGCTAGACTCGCCATAATGTTTTAGGTAGCTACATCGCACAAGGAAATCAACGTTCGGCAGAAACGTGGTGTGGCTTGAGTATCACCTGTAAAACACATATGTCAATAGACTAATCCCGGAATTCGCACGAGTTTAGAAAACACCCACAATCACCCCGTTACAAACAACGCTGGTCCAAAATATCAACCTATGATAGCTTAATTAAAATAATAACGGCTGATACGTCGTGCACAAAAATAATTGATATCATTGTTCAAATGACTGGGCCGATGCAATATATTTATCCCGGAAAAGCAACCACTTATCTGCTGGTACGCTGACCCATTTATAATCCTTTCAACATCACAAACCATATCAACCGTTATTATTTAAAGTAATCTATCATTGGTTGATTTAATGGACCAGCGTTGTGTGTACCGAGGGATAAGTGGGTTTTTCTAAAAATCGATTTTCGGGATCAATCTATTTCAACACCAATTCTGACTTTCATAATGTATGTGTATAATTGTTAGGGATCCCATCATCTATTTGAGTACGATTTTATCTAAAAATAGATCATGGGAAAACACTTACGGTTTCCTGTTTAAATTAATATATTTAGCACATACTCAAATTTAATCATTAAGGCCTACATAAAAACTTAATTATCTGACTACTGAATCGATAATTCTGTATTTCACCTTTAATTAATATAGCAATTCATTTGTCACAGCAATATGCTGAATCAGCTGATATGTTTGTTTTTTATGAAAAGTTTAACGTACTTTTTTACATTGTACAATTCTAAATTAGAAAATCAAACTAGTCAAGACGTGTTCAAATATCCATTCACATAAAATTATATCGATTCGTTTTAAACGATCACTAACTAACTGGATAAGCTGTACATGTAAACAAAATAACCTTACCTTCAAATTTGATTGCTTTAATTTCCTTGTTTACGAGCAGGTTGTGTACCAACTTTTGAATTACATCGCAGCGCTACTCTTTTCCATGGAGAAGATAGTTACGTTTTCAATAGTTTTGCCATAATAGTTGTATATGGATTTTATGGCAAATGTTCAAACAGCGCTATTGATCTAAACGTCTGGTCGCCTATGGTCACAGTAAACACTCTATAAATATCACCAAAGTTCTCTACGTCAGCTCCGGTGGAAGGCTATTTATATTTCAATATTTATCGCCACGCATGTTCGGCTATGGACAAAGTACCGGGTTATAGCGTACCACTCTGTACATTGTGTCCATAAACAATCAACGCGCTGAAGGCACTGCAGTTGTTCGCTCTTTGAATAAGTCACAGGAATACAGTCACAGGAAATTAAGTCCGACTTTTCAAAGTATGCCAATCGCACTGCCACAAAAAATACAAACATTAAACTGTAATTGTCTACAGTGGTGAGAGTTTGCTTCTACAAGGTTGAGATTTTGCAAAAACATCATGCAAGGAAAATGACATTGATTTTTAATCTCTCCTCATTTTATACAGGATTCACACACTTGTGATTAAAAAGATGAAACTCAGTTTAAAGTACAGTCATATACAACTATATTGCAACTGAAAGGGAGGGAATCTTAACAGACAGGAAGTTACACTACTGTGTTTAATCAGTTGGATCAAAAATGTAATTTAAGGGTAAATAAAAAAGAAGCAAAACTATGAAACTATCTATGACACTTCATCTTTTTATTGAAAAAGCTTTCATAAAGGAACATGCATTGATCAACAAAGAAACGATCATTAAAATTGAACACTTGTATGACCGTACTGATCGATGTCGATAAAACTTTTACATATATGTTTTGTAAATTTTAATGTAACAAAAACAGGGCAGTGGTACCGAATAGATTGGTCTAAAAAGGGTTCGCCTGTTCCAGAAAGTAATACAGTATTCGGATTACTTACAAAGATTGGATCAATAATGGAAGATGTTTGTTCAGTATAGTTAGTTGGCTCGTGAATAAATTGCGTTAAGTAATATTGTAGACATAATTCATTAATTTTAGTGCCGATAATTCGGCAAGATCATTTACATGAAAATCACCTGTAATAATTATATCATTTATTCGTGTTTCTCTGGCTGGTCCTATAGAATCTTCAATATAATGCATAAACAATCTATCCGCACTAGGCGGTCTGTAAAACACGTCAAAAAGAATGGATTTATGTTTTGTGGCGCAAACTTCAATCCATATACATTAAAAAAAAAATAATTCGATATCGTGTCTTCGTTTGAAAGCAATATTTTCATTAACGTATATAGCAACGCCCCCATGAGGGTCGGATGGGCGATCCTTGCGAATTGGCTAGTGGAAGCCTTCAAAGAGGAGATCGGTAGATGGGACAGAACTATTTAACCATGTTTCAGTAAAACCAATTAAATCGAATTCACATAGACCTGTGTAAAGAACATCTAGTTTTTGCATACGACTTTGAATATTGTAATGAACAAAACTTAATTGGTTTGTTGTTGAAGCATTGGAAATGGATGAGGTACGGTTTGCCTGTGTATTAAAAGATTGATCAAACGAAGTAGGCCCTGGGTTTGGATGAACATCACCTGACCGTAATAAGACTATAGAGTTTCAGCAGCATTTAAAGACAATCTAGAGACATTTAAGAAGCGTTTTGAAAAATAGTATATCAGCATGTATGTTTTTACTATCAGGACACGTTTGCGTGGGTGTTTAACACTCACTGATATGTTCATAGACTTGTTAACATAAATTTGCAACGAGAAGAGGCTAATAACATTTAACCATAATTGGCATGCATAAAATACGTGTAAGCGTAGCGGAAAAATAGCTGATGATTTATAAGCAATCATGACAGCGTTACCAGGCCTCTGTTTACTGTACATTATAATAACGATATGCTCCAAGGAAGACAAGATGAGCCTGAAACGCTGACATGATACGTGTGTTGCATTTGACAATGCGATCATATTTCGACGAGACTAAAGTTAAAATTCGATTATGCTGTTTGCTACAGAACGGCGCCAAACAGGAGTATTAGATATGAAAGAGAATAGAAAATAGAGAGGCAAAGAGGCAGATGATAAAGGGTGATGATATGTTTGGTATCATTATCATGATATGTAAGGTTATGTTGGGTTTATACATGCGTTCACTATAACAACCTAGCATTAACAGCTAAGCATGGAATAAGTACAATTGAAAATAGTGTTCTTTTGAAAAGGACAGTTACCAACTGTATGCAAATCGTTTTAGTAAGCGTCCGAATAGCGATAATAATTTACGAAAGCATACACACATACATATATGAAAATGTGCAAGCAAATTGCAGAAATATGGTTATAACATAATATACAGCAATATAAAATGTTATACAGTACAAGAGTAACTAAAGTGACATCTCAAACGGTTACACAAAAGCACACAGTAATTTGATAATGACAACGAATGTACACTGCATTCTACCCTTTACTCATGCTTTCGTAAATAACAATTGTGCAAACCAACGTACGCACATGCACAGGCAACACGCACGCACACACACACAAACAAATACAATACACGTTACTATCAATTTAGGTGCATCATTGCACAAGTCTTTTAGATCTTATACTTATACGATGCAGTACCCATTAATAATTATTACATATTCAACACACATGGTATTGGCAGTTAAACGGAAACCTTTACACTATAAAGAGAAACCAAACACAGAAAAAAACGAAAAGTTAGAGTCCCAATTTGTAATTAACACATTTAATTGACATACAAATACAAGTGATTGCTCAAGGAACATTACGTTGTGATCATTAAACACTCACACATTGAGTTGTCGATTCATGAAGTCTGATGCCACTATTTGACCAAGCTTGATAGTTTTTTTAGTTCGTGCGTTAATCAAGACTACTGTAGAACAACTTAAATGATTTGACCACCCCGGTATATGCAAAAGGAAAACTAAAATAGAATAAGAAACTATAACAGCTATATTTATGAAACGTACAGTAGAACGTATTTGGAAATGATTACAACTATACATAATGTGTTGCGTACGAATACAGTTTTTTTATCAAAATAATTTACAAACACTATAATTTGTATTCGTATTTTGAGAGAAGTAAAAATAATATATAGCTAGCAGCAATAAAACAAGTATTTTCGTGATGTAAAGCTACATAACGGGATTTATAGATTAATTCTGAGCTTAGATAAAGAAATACCATGTCGAATAGTGTAAGCAATAACGTTAATCCCGTGACAATCGTGCTGTTCAATTAGAACAGTATATTTTGTATATACACTGCACACAAAATAAGTAAACATTTATTTATAATTGTCTAAATCTATTTCGAAAGTGATGCGTTTGATTTTTGAATGGCCGTTGATTAACACCCGTATGAGAACTGTACCATCACCAGACCAGGCGCTTTCAATGTTCCTTGCTTTTGCCAGCCCACGCGCGACAAATAACAAATGCGCATGACGCTTGGTGAGGTCCTCATGAATGAAAACCCGAGCGTGCTCGCTGTGTGTCTTCAGGTTTCGTCGTAGGGAATACAGCTTCTGCTTTGCTAGGTAGCTGACGAATTTCACAAAAATAGGGCGCGGTTGTCGCCCTCCTGGTTTTCCGATTATGTGGAACCGATCGATTTCGCCTATAAATACGTCAGCTCCCATAGACTTACACAAGTTCATAACGATACCATCAGTACCTTCGTTTGGGTTTTCATTGTCCGTGATGCCGAAGATACGCATGCTATTGCGTCGACTATTCTGTTCACTGGCATCCAACGTATTTTCTATTTTTACCATGCGGTCTTTAAGAATGCGATTTTCACTTTTAAAGGGGTTATATTCAAGTTCAAGGCATTCTATCCGTTTGGATAGACCATCCACTTCCCCAGTAAAGATTGTTTCAATCATACTTTTCATTTGGGTTGAGAGAACGTGATTGATTACCACTTGGATGGTCTGTTTGATGGCCTTCATTGTGTTGTCGTCAAGGACAACATTACTTGGATTTTCAAAGTCGGCCATACTGTCAAATGTGTAGTTAAATTCATAACTAGAAACGCTTGCGCATGCCAATCGATTTTTATTCTGCTCACCCTGGTCTTCTGGAGTTGACAACACGGAAATAGTCCTCTTGGTTTTGGCAGCAGTATTAGGGGTTGAGGCAGTGCAGCTCATTATAGTTGGGGCTCTTTCTTATTCGAACAGTTTAAATTGAGAAAATGGTGTGAGTGACCGCTCTTTATGTGGCACGATTTGCTCATTGTTTATTTCTGGAAACGAGGTCAGCTGTAACATCTATATATAGTGTCTATAAATAGTTCATAACAAAAACAGGTTTACTCACAATGTTCATAGCTGGTTTGCAACCTTATGTCCACTGTTTTCAGCAATGTCAAATCATTAGATCATTCTAGGTAACGCACTTAACCAGTTCACACCCAACACATATTGTTAAAATGTCACATCATTTAGGAAAAATAGCGAAATGCCGACAGTCGATGTAAACACAACCAATATGTCCGCTACCGGAAACTTATCTAATGTTTTGATATACAGCGTCCGTCATGAAGTCTTTATCGTCAATAAATGTAAATATTGTAAATCTGATCGTATTTAAAGCCCCCATAACGCTCAAAATCAACCAAAAAATCGTAAACGGTTTCATAAAATAAAGTTTCCCCATAAATAATCAGTGTTCCTTATAGCAATAGCCAAAATTTCAACGCTAGATGTGGTCTGGTAACATAGATTTAATAAGATACAAAATGCTCTTTTTATTTTGTTTATAAGAAATAAAAGAGCATTTTGTATCGTGTTAAATTTATGTTACCAGATCACATCTAGCGTTGAAATTGTATTCATGGGGTAACTTTATTTTATGACACATTTTACGACATATTCGTTGATTTTTTTTAGCTTTATAGAAGCTTTAAAATGCAATTTTAATATATATCCTGGACCCCATATTCCGTTAATCAAAGATCTATCAAAATAAAGTGTATTGATAGATCTTTGCTTAAATGGCTCTCCGCTACTCCAACCCCGGGGCGACTACACCCATATTTCCTCCCAGAAGACCATTCATCCAAAGCCCCCCTGCGAGGCCGTTTAATGCTCGACATTGGCCCGATAGTATAAACATCCCGTAGCATATCAGAATTTGCTCGTTGCGTGAACGTTCCCATGGCAACAATTCTTAGGAAAATCCTGATACAAACTAGATAGTTTTGATTTACGCATGAGATACACCGGGCGTTCGAAATACGCGTGTTCTCGAGTGCGTGTACTTTGTGTTTCCAACGTTATGTGTGGCTGAGCGCTAGAGGCCGATATTCGAACGGCTTATATCGTTGTGATTGATTAAAAGTTTGTGTTTCTATTCGCTTTTTGGAGTAAAAAAAGAGCTGGATCTGTTTTTCTTAAACAAATTGAATGTGTATAAGAATACAAGGTGGGTGATTTGTTTTCGCTCGTTAAAGACTAAGTATTGCGAAACGATACGAAAGCATATCGTTCATTGCAGTAAAGTGTGTGCTTTGTTTTGCAATCAACGGAGGAAAAACTGGAATATAATTGGAAATTATAATAAAATCATTTGTATATTTACTTTAAATATTATCACAGGGCAAAGTAGATTGCGGTACACGCATATGAAACAAAAAGTGATTGGATCGTATACAATATAATGAATATAATATATGATGTTGTTTATTTTTCATTACCAGCATAAGCATTTTCCTAATGATCTTCGTAACTCAATATTACTACCAAAACAACCTGCATTGTGCAATGTTCAGGACGCTCAAATAAAAATGTATGTATGTGTATTTAATGACTGCCTCTTGGGTAATTAGCGTTACGGGTTCCTGGCAACGTTTCAACTCTGAAGGAAAAGGGGAAACTTTACACTTCGATTTCAAAAACAGAGCAGAGGCGTTTACAAACATTGTGGAAACATATTCTGTTAACTGTTCAATGGCAGACATCTGTTATTTATCAGTAGTGGCAAGGTCATACAGGGTTTTTGTTGCTGCCATCCTGCTTTCAGCACGGTTTGCAGATTTACGAGCAATAGTATCATGATATGAGTATCGTTCTGGGAAAACCGGGCTAAATGCAAGTCCGTAAAGTAGCTTCCTAGATTAGCCTATGCAGACCGCACAAGCTAATCGGGTACGACAATTTTATGGTATTTTTCGTTCAAAAGAAATCATGTGGTCATGGTGTGTGGACTGCGCATGCTAATCTGGGACGATACATTACACACTTGCTCTTTTATGAAATCTTTGACAATAGACATATCAGGCCATATAAATAGGTTTTGATATAAAAAAAAAACATTGTTGCAACACGTTAACATGTTTCGGCGTTGTACTTTGGTAATGCTAAATACAAATTAAGATGAAGTGTAATCTTATAAAATAGTTAAGGACTCAAAAATGAGCCTCGCTCAGTGAAAAGGGGTTTGATGCATGTGCGTAAGGTGCGTCTTAGATTAGACTGTGCAATCCGCACAGGCTAATCAGGGACGACTCTTTCTGCCTAAACTGGATGTGTGCTAAGAAGAGACTTTCTTTAAACGAAAAATATCATTAAAGCGGAAAGTGTCGACCCTTATTGTGGAACGACACTTTACGCACATGCTTTTAACCCCCTCTTCACAGAGCGCGGCCCAAATGCAAAAGTTTCATCTTGTACATGATTTTCCTCCAATCTTCATATTATTATTTATAGTTATTTTAGGAAACCTATTATGTCGGCGAAAATTAGAATCTCAGAGGCACTGACAATGTTTAGTGAATGAACTTTATTGAGACTGCTTTCTTTGATGCAACGAACTTTCTACTCTATTGAAATGTAGATAACAATAAAGATACACTTACGTTCATCACGGTAGATAAAGATGCACAGTTAGTAACCAATTCTGCAACAGCTGGCTTAAAAATAAATGTGTATATACGAAACTGCTTTACAGCATTCTTCAAACAGGCATAATTTTAGACCGTTTGTTATAAACATATTTGGAAACGCTGATCCAACACTAAACAATTTTAAAAAATAACACATTACACGTTTATATAAATCAGACCGAGGTTAAACAACATAACCCGCGGTATGCGAAAATGAGTCTTATGCCATATTCGGCCAGCGTTGCCCCAGACCATCCTGCGCAGTCTGGTCAGAAGATACGATGTCCGTTAATGACACAGCGGAAACTTTATACCGGACAGGGTACCTCCTGACCAGTATGTGCATCTGCGCCCGCTGGCATGGAGCTACGTCTGACTCGGGCCACATTAAAAAGGACGGTATAAATCAAAACGTGATCAACGACACATTGGAAAACTTGGATACGTAACACAAGTACACATTGGTACGGGGACGGAAATGGCGTACGACCCCCCCCCCATACACACACACACACACAAACACACCCTTGCGGAATGATGCCGACAGTTCGATACATTAATTAGAATTTAAGTATCGATCGGCTGAAGGAAGAACATTCTCAAAGTGAATAGTTGTCGATTTCTTGGCAAAAGAATGATACAATTTTGCCGATTGAAGAATCTCGATTTACAAAGATGCAGAACTGCAGATGTGTAATCTGTTACTCTTGGGACACTATGGGTATAAGAAATGTGCACGTCAAAATACTGATGGATTAATATTGCTGGTGCATGGTCATAGTAGAATGAGATTGGCAATAGAAGAGTGAATACCTTATATTCATGTTAAATTAACTTCCAGACTTCCAACTTTCATAAGCCGTTAAGAATTACACGTTATGTGTCTAAATTGTATATCGTTCAAAATTTAAAAGCCGAAGTTATTTCGACTCTGATCTAGTACCGAGGGTAATAGAAGGTTGCAGAGGAGTAAAGATTCGGAATGATCAAATGAAGTCGTAAATAGATCATCCCGTGGCGTAATGGGTGTGGTTTCCGCCTAGCGACTGGGAGTGCACGGGTTTGATCCATACTGTTGAAGCGTTCTCTAGATCTCCCCCAAAGACACCGAATACTGGTTCTACCAAGGAAACGGACTCCTGAGCATTTCAATAAGCTTAAGGCTTTCGATGCAATCGAGCTTAATTAAATAGGTTAAAACTAAACATCCCTATGTAACCAAATTCGCTGTCGTGAATCCTTTGGGAGCTTGGTGGAGCGCAGGCTTCAATTACGCATTGTCATTGATATAACAATATCATAGTAGATGCCGATTTTAAGTAACGAATAAATATAGGTGGAATGACGACATTATGTCAATGTCGGGCCGACATCGAGTCCTGCTGTTTATCCGATCTCGAATCGATGTTGAAGTAAATTATAAGGATGTTGTACACATTTTTTATCGGACCAATCTTGAAGCAATATAAAAAGTTTGCTGGTTACAGTCCCGTCATACTCTCACTTTTAATGTCGGAGAGATGCATTTTTTTTTCAAGAAATTCAACGACATGTATTTTTTTACTTGATATTTTGTGAAGATCGTTATTGGTAGTTGTGTGTTAATATAAGTCTGTGTCAATAACACGCTATTAAATGTTGGGTGCAGTTTGATGTGTTTTTTTAATCGGATCGGTCAGTAGTAATTGTTAAATATTCCGTCCCTTCTAACCCAAAGACATGTATACGCGCCTGAAAAAAAAAACATGTTCCACCTGCAATAGTCACTGCTGGCAATGAATCTCCACAATCCTGCGTCCCAAATCCAATATTGGTGATAAAATTTGCGGCTTTATCCAGTGACAGAGATCCTCATTTCTCCACAAATGAGTTCTCTTTCGGCTGTTCTTCTGCTGACGATCGATACATATTTGCTACACCGTGTTGCTAATAGTTAATAACTTATTTCATTAACGCGTAAAATCACACATTTTCTGGATATTAAGTCATACAACGAGTAGGTCAGTTAGTAGAAGTTATTTGGAATCGAATTGTGCTCTTTTTTCTCTTTTAGTTCTTTATGGTACTTCGTCGATCGATTTGATCCGTTATATTTTAAAACCAACTTATGTAATAAGTACGTGTTGTCTGCATGCTAATGTTATGTCAATCGGAACGCTTCATATTTATGCAATACGCTCCATCCCTACATACGTCATGCATACGACTATGTTCGAGCGCATAACAGAAGGAATCACCCTTGTGTTTAAATCCCGAAATTTAGGAAGAATTTACTGACTTTGACACCTTGTCAAATATGTGCCTGTCCGTCATCCCCTTATCCCTTATTATGCCAACTTGCATGCATAAAAGCCCCCAAGTCCGTCATCTCCTCGACTCAATGGGACAAAGAGAGGACGGAACATTAAACTATTGCCATAAAAAAATAGTGCTAATCGTTTAATTTCGATCTGTAAAGGTACGCATACATCGTGTTTTAATGCTTTTCACCGATTCCATTTACTGTTGTTTTACTCCCAAACAAACCCCATAAAACAGACTTACAATAATTAGTGGCGTCAGTGAGTAAACGAGCTAACGTTTAGACGGGCAAAGCAGAATGCGAGACATGTAATGAATGATGACACACCATATTTGCAAACTGCCGGCACGAAATGCATATAGAAGCTATCGCTGTTCTACGTGTGAGTGAATCTGTGATTTAATTAAGCCCGTGGGTGCAATTTTGTCTGGAAATTTGTTTGAAGCTTCATGATGTGACGCTGGTTGATTAATGCCTCAGAAGTAACGTTGTCAGCTTTTTACTCCCAAAAATCGGTTACAATAATAATAGTGATCGTAGGTATGAATATTTTACATCGCTTTGATCAAATAAGCTGTTATAATTAATCTTTAAAAACAATATTGTAAATTTCATTCAAAGTAATATTCGTACTGAGGACACATCCCTTAACATTATTATAGACGAGCCCTAACATTCAAATGCAACATTACAAAACGATATCAACACAATTTCTAATTGGGCCTTAAAATAGCACGTCTTATTTAATCCATCTAAATCTTAAACACTTACATTCTCCAGAAAGCAACAACCACATCAATATCTAATTAGAATTCTCGCTACACAAATATCTGACGTTAGTTCCCATAACAATCTAGGAGTCTTTCTGTCGAATGATTGTAAATGGCACATACACCTTAAATATGTAACTGATAAAGCATGGGGTCAAATTAATAGTATTCACAAAAAACTCAAATTTGAGCTTGACAGAAAATCACTAGAAATCATTTATACATCCTGTATTCGTCCGCTAATGGAATATTCCGATTTAATATGGCACAATTGCACCCAGGCAGAAAAATATGAACTTGACAACATTCAAAACCAAGCAGCGCGCATTGCCTGTGAAGCATTCAAATTAGTATCTAGTATCTAAATGAATTGCGACATGAAAATTAACTGGGAACCGCTGCAAGATCGACGCATCGACACCATTTACACCAACTCACACTTGTTTTATGAAATGCAAAACTCACGTAACCCTTAATACTTGTTCGACCTTGAACCCCAACATATAGAATCTACTTCTAGGTAAAATCTTAGAAATGCGAATGAATAACGCACCACCGAATGTATATCAGCCATCTATTACAACTCATTCCTTCCCGCAGTTACCCGAAAATGGAACAGTTTACCACTTGATTTTAAACATAATGATTTGCTGAACATATTTTCATCTAAGCTGAACAGAAGCTTAGTTAAAACTCCATCACATGATTATGTAGGTAAACATTTTCTTCAATTGATTCACACGCGGCTTAAAACCAATTTAAGTGCGCTCACCTTTATGCCAAAAATATCATTTCGTCGCCTCATTGTTCCTGTGGTTCTATTGAATATAACAACCACTTCTTGTTCATATGTTCGTATTACGTATATTGAAATTTGCACTGAAGTAATTAACAACATTTCTAGCATAACTAGTGATGTGGAGCTCGAAACACTTCTTTTTGGAAGTATGTATCTTGACAAAAATTCTAAAGTTGTTTTACAATGTCCAACAATATAATTATTAAAAAATCCAGGCGCTTTTCTTAACAATCTGTTACTGACTCAGTCAAGACTTGCTGCTGCCTAATGTTCTAGTCCTTAAATGAACAATTATCCATATTCAATGTCAACACGTCTTAAAGCACACCTATTTATTGCGTAAATACAACTGCAAGGAGAGAAACTATTTTAGAATTATTTCTTTCGTTTCAATCATTTTCTTATAATGATTGTATTGTGTGTTTGTTTTGTTTTTTCGTTTGTGTTATACTACAAATCGTTTACAAATCAATCCGAATGAAAAATGCAGAATAAATAGTGTCTTAATTATATGCACTATCCTAGCCTAATCCATGTGTTCATATACAGCGTGCGCACATCATTTACCCTTTAATATCGTCATTACATTATCGTATTGTAAATCTGATCGTATTTAAAAGAATATATAAGACTATTCGTCCAAAGCCCCCATGCGAGGCCGTTTAGAGCTCGACATTGACCCGATAGTATAAACATCCCGTAGCATATCAGAATTTGCTCGTTGCGTGAACGTTCCCATGGCAACATTTCTTAGGAAAATCCTGATACAAACTAGATAGTTTTGATTTACGCATGAGATACACACCGGGCGTTTGAAATACACGTGTTCTCGAGTGCGTGTACATTGTGTTTCCAACGTTATGTGTGGCTGAGCGATAGAGGCTTATATAGTTGTGATTAATTAAATGATTGTGTTACTATTCGAGTTTTGGAGTACAAGAAGAGCTGGATCTATTTTTCTTAAAATAGTTGATGCGTGTATACGAATACAAGGTAGGTGACGTGTTTACGCTCGTCACAAAATTAGTCTTGTGAAACGATACGAAAGTCTGTCGTTCAATTAAATATATTATTTACTTTATTTTGCAATCTTTTTTTCCAAAATCTGTTCTACCAGACCACATCGGACCTTGAAATTTCGGCTAAAAGGAACACTGTTGCTACAAGGAACATTGATTTTTAATTATTTAACGTTATTTGACGCAATATTGTACGAAATTTTCGGAGATTTTGAGTAGTAATGGGTCTTTAATATTTCTTTCAAAATGTATCATTGGGTCAAGTAGTTTGCGGTACACACAATTTAACAAAAAGTAAGTGGACCGTATACAATATAATGCATTTATAAAACATGATATTGTTGATCTTTCATAACCAGCATGAATGACCTAATGATAACCTAATGATCTTTTAACTCAATATAACTACCAAAACAACCTGCATTGTGCAGTGTACAGGACGCTCAAAGAAGACTGCTTTTTGAAATATTTGTATGTGTATTTAATGACTGCCTCTTGGGTAATTAGCGTTACGGGCTCCTGGCAACGTTTCAACTCTGAAGGAAGTGGGAACACTTAACACTTCGATTTCAAAAACAGAGCAGCGGCGTTTACAAACATTGGGGAAAACATATTCGGTTAACTGTTCAATGGAAAACATCTGTTATTTATCAGTTATGGCAAAGTCATGCAGTGTTTGGTTGTTGCCTCCTGCTTTGAGCACGGTTTGCTGATTTCAGTAGTTTGACTTCGGACATACAAGTACGTTTATGTTGGGTTATTATATCTACCATAAAATACATTAACTCCATATAATTCTATTGATCGATCTTGTCAGATATGTTCTTATATAATACTATATATATTTCATGAACAAAACGTGTGTTCTTTTTCAACGTTTTTTTATACTTAATTTCGATTACATCCAATTCCATACGATGTTAAGGATATAACGAATATTTTTGAAAATTCTGAGATTAACATTTGAAACAAAAACATACGCCATCATTTTATAATTTACGCCATACTTAATGTTCACTTAAATAAGCTATGTTCATGTATACAAAATATTACTACTGCAGGGAGCCGTTTCATCAGTTGCAATCTTGAACAAAGTTGCATCTTGCAACCAATGAACCGTTTCAAGAAAAATGTATTTGTAACATGCAACTGTTTGTCGNGATGATGATGATGATGATGATGATGATGATGATGATGATACTTTTGTCACTTCCAATATTAGGTTAATACAATGTATTTGAGTTTGAAAAAAAGTTTACACATCGGCAGACTATTTCATTTATTAAGAAATACATAATTTATGTACCATATACGTAGGCCATTTTCATTTTTATGAGTTTTTTTGGTATGTACCAAATACGTTTTGGCGAGCATAGAAAAACTTATTCCAACCGAATATGGTACAATGTTTGTACCATATTCGGTCGAAAATTGTACCATCTTCGGTCCGAGTATGGTACATTTGTACCATATTCGGCCGAATATGGTACAAATGTACCATATTCGTTTTTGTACCAAATACGGTCCGACAAAGCTATGTACATGTATACAAAATATTACTACTGCTGGGAGCCGTTTCCTCAATGGATGCACCCCAGTTGCAATCTTGAACAAAGTTGCATCTTGCAACCAATGAACCGTTTCAAGAAAAAATGTATTTGTAACATGCAACTGTTTGTCGCGAAATTGTGTTGAAACTTTGCAATTGCCCATGACTACTTGCAAAGTTATTTAACCGTTACTAAAAGATTTCAAATAAGTGTGTTTATTTTTTTTAATAGTCGTTATATCTACATATTACGTGAGTACTCGCAAAATGACCGTAATCCATATTAAATGTTTATTTCCAACTACACTACAACAAAAATGAGAAATACATATAAAAAAAACTGACTCTTTTAAACAATCAATCTGATTGATGGCGATTTATGATGTCATCTCGTATTTATTTTTTACGTATAATGACGATCATAAATTAAAACGAATATGACTTAATTAGACAGTTAAATTAAATAATATTAACCAACATACAAGCGAAAGGAGTGAAAGAGCATTCAATATGTTCAACAAGAGTTTAACCAGCAGTACATTGTTCGTATTTGAAAGTCAAATAAGCATTACAGATTGGTCTATTATTGCTGTTGTTGTTTTGTTGTTGTGTGTTTGTTTTTCTTAAAAACGCATTATAGAATACCCGCGACTTCATAATAGCTTCAAGTGAGTGTTGATGAAAATTTGCCTTTAAGAATTCCATTGAATTCAACATAGCCATCAACTAGTGATTCCACTTCAATCTTCGGCCAGTTCGCCAACTGGACGCCGGGTTTGGTGAAGCTATGTTTCCACTTTCGTGCACCCCCAACTCAATGGCAATGTTACCACACACAAACTGCTGCAACATTATCAATATAAAAAAGTAGGAGAAATTTAAAATTATTTATTTTTTGAAAAATTAAATTCTTGTGAGAAAGATAAAAAAAAGAAAAAAAAAAGAATGAGCAATAGTATCATGATATGAGTCTCGTTCTGGGAAAAACGGGCTAAATGCAAGTGCGTGAAATGTTGTCCCGGATTAGTCTGTGCAAGTTCGAACCTTAACTGGTATTTTTCGTTCAACGGAAATCGTGTGGTCCTGGTTTGCGGACTGCTCTGGCTAATCTTGGTCGATATTTTACGCACTTGCATTAAGCCCGGTTTTCCCAGAGACCGGCTCATATATGAAAAATTCAACATAAGACATATCAGACTATACAAATTATCTTTTGATATAAAGAAAAACCTTGTTTGTAAAACGTAGATATGTTTCGGTTTAGTTTCTTCGTATAAAATTGTTGGGAACTCAATATAAATTGAATAATCCGTAAGTGCAAAAATGTTATCTTCTACATATTTCATTTAGCAGATCCACTCTTCATGTTATTATTTATAGTTATAAAAGGAAAATGGCGGTGGAGAAGAGAATCTCAGGGGCATTTGTTGTAATGTTTAGTATACGAACTTGATTGAAACTGCTTTCTTTGATGTCATGAACTTTCTACACTATTGGAATGTAGATAACAATATAGATACAAATAAGTTTATCACGGTAGATAAAGATGCGCAGTTAGTAACCTATTCTGCAACAGCTGGTTTATAAAACAAATGTGTGTATACGAAACTGATATACAGCATTCTTCAAACAGGCATGCATTTACAACCGTCATATATAAACATATTTTGAAACGCTGATCTAACACTAAACCATCTTAAACAAAAAATACTCGTTTGACCAACGAACAAATGAAGGTGGAATGATGATATTATGTCAATGTCGGTTCGACATCGAGTCCTGCTGTACATCCGATCTCGAAAGGATGTTCAAGCCAATCAGTTTCCTGTACTCAATTATCTTGACCAATAAGTATCAATACCAATATTGACCAATTATGAGTAAATTTAAAACATTTGCTGGGTGACTCTCACTTTTAATATCGCGCCTAATTCAAAATGGTTAAAGTCAGTGATATGCTGCAACTTTTTAAAGACATTCAACTACATGTATTGTTTAACCTTGGTATTTTTGTGGAGTTGGTTATTAATAGTTTTGTGTAAATATAAGTATTTGTCAACAAGACGCTATAACATGTTGTGTGCAGTTTGTAGTGTTTTGATCGGTTAGAAGTAAGTGTGAAATATTCCGTCCCCTCTAACCCGAAAACATGTATACGCGCCTGCAAAAAAACGAACATGCGGGATTTGCACTAGTCACGGCTGGCAATTAATCTCCACAAACCTGCGTTCCAAATACAATATTGGTCGTGAAAATGGCGGCTTTATCTAGTGACAGAGATCCTCATTTCTCCACAAATGAGTTCTTTTTCGGCTGTTCTTCTACTGAAGATCGATACATATTTCTTATACCGTGTTGCTTATAGTAATGACTTTTACTTTTACTCGTAAAATCACACATGTTTTGGATAGTCATACACAAAGTAAGTCAAAGTTATTTGGACCCGAATTGTGCTCTTTTATCTCTTTTAGACCTTTATGGTACTTCGTCGATCGATACGATACGTTTTATTTTAAAACCAACTTATGTAATAAGTACGTGTATGCTAATTGTATGTTAATCGGAACGCTTCATATTTATGCAATATCGCCCCTACGTACGTTTCACATCATGCCGACCACTATGTTTGAGCGCATAACAGTTGGAATCACCTTTGTGTTTAAACCCTGAAATTTGTTAACAATTAACTGACTTGAACACCTTGTTAAATATTTGCCTCTTGTCCGGAAGCCCCTGTCACCTAAATATGCCGACTTGATACGCATAATATTCCGTTCGTCCACTCCTCCGCATTGGCACATCAATACAATTGCACTAATCGCGTAACTTCGATCTTTAAAGGTACCGCATGCATACATCCTGTTTTATTGCTTATTCGCCGTTTCCATTTATTGTTTTTTTTTACTCCTAAACCAAACCCATAAAACAGACTTACACAAATTAGTGCCGTCAGTGAGTAAACGAGATACCGTTTAGACGGGCAAAGCAGAATGCGACAAATGTGATGAATGATGACACACAATAGTTGCCAACTACCAACACGAAATGCATATAGAAGCCATCGCTGTTCAACGTGTGAGTTAATCTGTTATTTAATTAAGCCCTGGGTGCAATTTGGTCTGCAAGTTTGTTTGAAGTTTGATGATCGTGAAGCCGGTTGATTAATGCCTCTGAATTAAAGTCGTCAGTTCTTACTTCAAAAATCGGTAGCAATAATTAAAGCGAACGTAGGTATGAATATTTTTTAAAGGCCATTGGTCACTTTCGTTCAATAAAAGACTGTCGGATTTTCACAGTAATGCCTATGTTTATAGTGTTCCTGTAGTTTTATTATTCATATACTGTATAGAGAACATTCACTCATTCGTCAAAATGATTCCTGCATGGTATGAGCTGTTACATTTTCTTCCCCCAATTGTCACCTTTGAGCAAGTATAGCTCATATACCGAGTTGTCTTGTTTGGTGCTTGAAGGATTCCAAACATAAAAATTGTATATTTGTAAAAACATATATGCTGTGATAATATTTACTTTATAATCATTTTATTTTTTAATTGTTGTTGTACTACAAATCGTGTCCATCGCAAATTGATCGGAATAAAAAAACTGCAGAATAAACAGTGTCTTAATTCTATGCACTCCCCTAGTCTAATCCGTGTGTTCGTATACAGCGTGTACACATCATTAAGTCTTTATCGCCATAACGTAATTCTGTTGTAAATCTTATCGTTTTTAAAATTCATTTTACTCCGTTTTACATATTTGCCTTTGATAAACACAAAACACTGTTTCAACATATATCCTGTACCCCATATTCCTTAAATGTCTCTTCACTACTCCAACCCCGGGGCGACTACACCCATATTCCCTCCCAGAAGACCATTCATCCAAAGCCCCCCTGCGAGGCCGTTTAATTCTCGACATTGGCCCGATAGTATAAACATCCCGTAGCATATCAGAATTTGCTCGTTGCGTGAACGTTCCCATGGCAACAATTCTCAGGAAAATCCTGATACAAACTAGATAGTTTTGATTTACGTGTGAGATACACACCGGGCGTTCGAAATACACGTGCTCTCGAGTGCGTGTACATTGTGTTTCCAACGTTATGTGTGGCGGAGCGTTAGATGTCATTATTGGTACGGCTTACATAGTTGTGAGTGTTTGAACGTTTGTGTTGCTATTCGCTTTTTGCAGTAAAAGAAGAACTGGATCTGTTATTCTTAAAATAGTTGATGCGTGTATAAGAATACAAGGTAGGTGATTTGTTTTCGCTCGTTACAAACTTAGTCTTGTAAAACGATACGAAAGCATGTCGTGCAATTATATATAATCTTTACTTTATTTTGCAACTGAGTTAAAACTGTAATACAATTAAAATTTATAATAACAGAACAGAACCGAACAGAATGGTTTATTCAGACTTACGCATTACAAGCTCATCTTTATTCAAATACATATGCAATTACAGCATGAAGTAAATAACATTATCTGTATTCTATATTAAATTATATATAACTTTATCATAGGTCAAGTTCTCTGCGGTACACACATATAAAATAAAAAGTGATAGCACCTATACAATATAATGCATTCATAAAACATGATACTGTTTACTTTTCATTACCAGCATAAACATGTTGCTAACGATCTTCGTAACTCAATATAACTACCAAAACAGCCTGCATTGTGCAGTGTACAGGACGCTCAAAGAAGACTTTATGGTGAAATATTTGTATATGTATTTAATGACTGCCTCTTGGGTAATTAGCTTTACGGGTTCCTGGCAACGTTTCAACTCTGAAGGAAGTGGGAACACTTTACACTTCGATTTCAAAAACAGAGCAGAGGCGTTTACAAACATTGGGGAAAACATATTTTGTAAGCTGTTCAATGGAAAACATCTGTTTTTTATCAGTAATGACAAAGTCATGCAGGGTTTTGGTTGCTGTCTTTCTACTCTAAGCATAGTTTGCTGATGACAATAGTTTTAATTCGGACATACAAGTACGTTTATGTTATGTTATTATATCTAGTGTGCATAGATATCAGTTTCGCATAAAATACCTCAACCCCATACAATTTAATTTGTCAGATATTTCCAGATATAATATATTTCATGAACAAAACGTGCTCTTCTTTTTTAACCTTTTTTTAATATGTAATTTCGATAACATCCAATTCCATACAATTTTAAGTATATAATTAATGGTTTTGAAAATTCGGAGAAATGTATATTTAAACGAAAATCCTACGTCAGTATTTAATGATTAAATTGTCATAAGCTTTGATATTTTACGCCTTACTAGATGTTAACTTAAATTAGCTATTTACATGTATACAGCTTAATAATACTACTGGGAGACGTTTCTGCTCAGGCTAATCTTGAACGATACTTTACGCACTTGCATTAAGCCTAGTTTTCCCAGAGACCAACTCATGTATGAAAAATTCGATATAAGACATATCAGACTATACCAAATATCTTTTGATAAACCTTGTTGCAGCACGTAAATATGTTTCGGCGTTGAACTTTGGTAATGCTAAATACAAATCAAGATGAAGTGTCATCGCATAAAATGTGTCGTGTTCTGAGATAACTGGGCATAATGCTTGTGCGTAAATTGTCATCCCAGATTAGCCTGTGCAGTCCGCACAGGCTAATCAGGGACGACAATTTCCGCTTTTATGGAATTTTTCGTTTAAATGATGTCTCTTCTTAGCGAAAATCCAGTTTAGGCGGAAAGTGTCGTCCCGGATTAGCCTGTGCGGACTGCACAGGCTAATCTGGGATGACACTTTACGCACAAGCATTTTGCCCAGTTTTCTCAGAACACGACACAAATAGTTGGGGAGTCAAACTAAATGAGTCTCGCTCTGTGAAAAGGGATTTAATGCATTGCGTAAAGAGTCGTCCCAGACTAGCCTGTGCAGTCCGCACAGCCCTAATCAGGAACGACACTTTCCGCTTTTATGATATTTTTCTTTAAAGAAAGTATCTTCCTAGCAGAAATCCAGTTAAGTTGGAAAGTATCGCCCCTGATAAGCTTGTGCGGACTGCACAGGCTAATCTGGAACAACACTTTACGCACATGCAAAAGTTTCATCTTGTAGATGATTTTCCATTTACCAGTTTCACTCTTCATATTGTTATGTATAGTTATTATAGGAAACCTATTAGTGCGGCGAAGATGAGAATCTCCGAGGCTATTGTTGTTATGTTTAGTATACGATCTTGATTTAGACTGCTTTCTTTGATGCCATGAACTTTCTACACTATTGGAATGTAGATAACACTAAAGAAACAATTAAGTTTATCACGGTAGATACAGATGCGCAGTTAATAACCTATTCTGCATCAGCTGGTTTATAAAAAAATGTGTATATACGAAACCTGATATACAGCATTCTTCAAACTGGCAATAATTTTCGACCGTGAGATATAAACATATTTGTAAACGTTTATCCAACACTAAACAATCTAAAAACGAATCCACACATTAAACGTCAATGTTTATCAGACCGAGGCTAAACCACATGACCTTAATGCGAAAATGTGGCTTATGCCATATTCGGCCACCGCAGCTCCAGACTATCCTGCGCAGTCGGGTCAGGAGCTACGCTGTCCGTTAATGACACCCCGGAAATTTATTTATGCACAGCGTAGCCCCAGACCAGACTGTGCAACTGCGCACGCTGGCATGGAGCTACGCTGGCCGAATAAGGCCAATTTTTGAATGACTCGGGTCACATTAATGAGGTATATAACAAAACGTGGTCAACGACACAACGGAAATCTTGGAAACGTAAAAAAAGAACACCGCCCCCCCCCCCACACCCCGTGGAAAAATTCCAAAATTCAACAAAATTCATTTTTTTTCAATCACTGTCAATTTTTGTAATGAAAAATCTGTAATGTGCTGGATTTGTGAAGTTAGTTTGCTGTGTAAGTTATTGGTAAGCATATTTTTGGGGCAGTACGTCTTTTTTAAGGCTGCCGTACAATACAGCGCCAATGCAATGCTTTTCGTAAAGGTCGCCGATTGATTTACAACTTTTGGAATATTTTTTATCAAATGATCCAATCTTGACCATGAAGCATGTTTGACATGTATACGCGTGCAGAATCGCCTAAAACAGATTGAGGTCTATACAACGAAACAAAATCCAATGAGTCGGATGTGACACGGAATGATGCCGACGGTTCGATAAATTGATTCCAAATGATTATCGATCGGCTGCAGACATCTTGGAGAACATTCTGAAAGTGAAAAGTTGTCGATTTCTTGTATATCTTTTAAAATTTGAAAGACGAAGTTATTTTTGACTCTGATATAGTTCCGAATGTACCAGACGATTGCAGAAGAGTTAAGATTCGAGATGGAATGATCACAGGAAGTCGTGCATAGACCATGAAACAGGAGCTCAGTGGACGGCAGGTTTAAAATGGTCATTAATATAATAATTTTTCGGTAGTTGCAAAAGGAGACGAGTTTGAACAAAGAACAAATGTAGGTGGAATGACGACATTATGTCAATGTCGGGCCGACATCGAGTCCTGCTGTATATCCGATCTCGAATTGATGTTTAAGTAAATTAGAAGGATGATGTACACATTTTAAATCGGACCAATTCCAAGGCAATATAAAAAGTTTGCTGGGTACAGTCGTCGCGTCGGACTGTCACTTTTAATGTCGCGCGTAATAAAAAATTGTAAAAGTCAGAGAGATGCAACGTTTTAGCGAAATTCATCGACATGTATTTTTTTACGTTGGTATTTTTGTGAAGTTGGTATTGCTAGTTGTGTTAATATGAGTCTGTTTCAATAACACGCTTTTACATGTTGTTTTAAGTGTGTTATGTTTGTGATCGGTTAGTAGTTATTGTTAAATAGTCCGTCCCTTCTAAACTAAAAACTTATACGCGCTTAAAAAAACCACGAACAAACGCAAGCTGCAATAGTCACGGCTGGCAATGAATCTCCACAAGCCTGCGTTCCAAATCCAATATTGGTCATGAAATTGGCGGCTTTATCCAGTGACAGAGATCCTCACTTCTCCACAAATGAGTTCTTTTTCGGCTGTTCTTCTGCTGAAGATCGATAAAGATTTGCTATATCGTGTTTCTGATATTCAATAAGTTATCCCATTAACGCGTAAAATCACACATGTTCTGGATATGAAGTCATACAGAAAGTAATTAAAAGTTGACTCGAATTGTGTTCTTTTTTATTTGTTAGATCTTTATGGTACTTCGTCGATCGATATGATACGTTATATTTTAAAACCAACTAATGTATTAACCCTTTAAGTGCTGGAACCGGATTTTGAAGGTTTTTGCAAACAGTTTGGATCCAGATGAGACGCCACACAACGTGGCGTCTCATCAGGATCCAAACTGTTTGCTATTCTGATAGTATTCTTTGAAAAAAATGGAAGAAAATGCTAATTTTAGAAATTCAGAAGACGACATTTCAGCAGAAGACAAATTTCCCAGCATGCAAAGGGTTAAGTACGTGTATGCAAATTGTATGTAAATCGGAACGCTTCATATTAATACAATATCGCTCCATTCCTACATACGTTTTACGTCATGCAGACCACTATGGTCGAGCGCATAACTGTAGGAATCACCCTTATCTTTGAATATCGAATATTGATAAGAATGTACTGACTTTCACACCTTGTTAAATATTTGCTTCCTGTCCGTTAGCCCATTTTCCCTAAATATGCCAACTTGATATGCATAATAGTCCGTCCGTCCATTCATCCGCAACGGAAAAAAAGAGTTGACGGAACATAAAACAATTGGCATAGAAATAAAAGAGTACTTAGCGTATAACTTCGATCATTAAAGGTACGCATACATCGTGTTTTAATGCTTTTTCGCCGTTTCCATTCACTGTTGTTTTACGGATACAACAGACTTACAATAATTAGTGCCGTCAGTGAGTAAACGAGATACCGTTTAGACGGGCAAAGCAGAATGCGACAAATGTGATGTATGATGACACGCAATATTTGCAAACTGCCGGCACGAAATGCATATAGAAGCTATCGCTGTTCTACGTGTGAATGAATCTGTGATTTAATTAAGCTCGTGGGTGCAATTTTGTCTGGAAGTTTGTTTGAAGCTTCATGATGTGACGCTGGTTGATTAATGCCTCAGAAGAAACGTTGTCAGTTTTTACTCCCAAAAATCGGTTACAATAATTATAGAGATCGTGTATATGAATATTTTGCAACGGTTTGATAAAATAAGCATCTACTCGATTTTTTTAGCTCACCTGAGCCAAACGTGCTCATGGTGAGCTTTTGTGATCAACTTTTGTCCGTCGTGCGTCGTCCGTCGTCAACATTTACCTTGTTAACACTCTAGAGGCCACATTTATTTCCAATCTTCATGAAAATTGGTCGGAACATGTGTCCCAATGATATCTTTTACGAGTTTGAAAATGGTTCCGGTTAGTTGAAAAACATGGCTGCCAGGGGCGGGGCAGTTTTGCTTCTATGGCTATAGTAAAACCTTGTTAACACTCTAGACGCCACATGTATTGTCCAATCTTCATAAAACTTGGTCAGAACATTTGTTCTAATAATATCTTGGATGACTTAAAAACTGTTCCAGTCTGTTGAAAACGTGGCCACCAGGGGGCGGGCTATTTTTCCTTATATGGCTGTAGTAAAACCTTGTTAACACTCTAGAAGTCACATTTTTCGTCCAATCTTCATGAAACTTGGTCAAACATTTGTCACAATATTATCTTGGACGAGTTTGATTTTTTCCGGTTGGTTGAAAAACATGGCTTCCAGGGAGCGGGGCAGTTTTCCTTATATGGCTATAGTAAAACCTTGTTCACACTTAAGAAGTCACATGTATAGTCCAATCTTCATGACACTTGGTCAAAACATTTGTTCTAATAATATCTTGGATGAGTTTGAAAATCCATTGTGTATGTTTGTTCCTTATTATGGGAATGTTAGCATTGGTGTGTTTATATCTATATGTACTACAAGTGCTGTGTGTATTTTCAGAATTGTGCCATAACGGTTCATCGAGAAGATATATCGGCAAAAGAACTATAGACATATCTGAGACACTCTGAACAAATATCAGCAGAGACGTAGTGTGGGCGTTTCGAAAATGGGGCTTAAAGGTTTAGGGAGCTTCATCAAGTACTTCCTGTTCCTGTTCAACGCCGTCATTCTGGTAAGGGTTGATAAAGAAATCGTTACACGCCTGAACATAACGTTTCGATGCCATCGCCACGGGTTACCGTACTTTAAGAGAATATCATTTCGGAAACGCAGTCATTTAATCGGACCGAAATGTGAATGATTCTCAAATAACAAACAACTAACATAAAATTTGGTTAAGTAATCCACAATTTAAATAATTGTCTTTGTAAAGAATTTAATTAAATACAACATTAGTTTCCCGATTGCGTTATTTCCTTTCCTTTTGAACGACACTATGCATCCAATGCTGCAATATGCCAGTCTATTTCCTTGAATGGTTAGAACATATAAAAGAAATATGACGCTGCTTTCAATATATTCATTAATACTTATCCCCTATGTTACCAATAATAGGTCGATTCCCCATGGTGTTCCGAACATGAAATCAACTACTGATGAAATATATAACCTTATAACACTGGAAATATGGTAAAGTCGACACATGCAAGTCCTAAACCTGAACTTACATTATTGATAACATGAAATAAATGTACCGGTAATTGGCTTCCCTGGGTAACGCAAAATTTTCGATATTAATTTTGATTATTGTCTCAAGACTGTTATGATACATTAACACGTCATGAGCCGCGTCATGCGAACATGGGTCTTATGCTATACGCGACCAGCGAAGCTCCAGACAAACACAGACTAGTCAGGAGCTACCCTGTCCGCTATAAAGTCACGCAAGGTATCGCGGTCTCTTTAGCGGACAGCGTAACTATTGACCAGTCTGTGCGGATGCGCATATGACATAAGACCATTTTTTGCATGATGCGGGTCACATGTTACAACAATGACTTGAATTTCACACATGGTATCATATTGTTGAGTATAAAACTGCGTTGAAAAATAAACGTGAAAACATCTACACAATTTCATGCTTATTACATTGGTGTTATAATAACGTCAGCTAATGAAACCCCCCGTCTACAACAAAACGTTGGCGCTAGTTTATGTTAAATTGTGTCTGTTACACAGATTCGCATAAGAATCCGCACTCTGCCTTTTGTTTTGCAAAGCCTCGTTGAAGACAAAGTAACAAGACTGACAGATAATGATCAATTTGAAGGCTTAATTTGATAGGTATTAGCAGCTGCTATAGCAATTATAGGCGTATGGAGTGCTTGAGGAGGGGGCGATGCTCTTCACGAGAGAAAGATTCCATTGATGCGCACTTATGTATATGTAAACAATTCTGCATATGCCAACACAAAATGCAGATGTTGATGTATAAACATAACACTGAATGCCAAACGAAGCGCAGTTTTGTATCGAAATTTTATTTTGATTAGTTTAAAAAACATGTCACAATGGTTTCGTATAGATCTTATTGTGGCAAACACAAAATGAACCTCTCTCTTGGACATCGGGACTTAAGCGCAGTTTTCCCAGAACGCGGCTAAATATACATTAAGGAAAAAATAATGTTATTATTATTTGGTATGATTGGACAGCTGCCTACCCAAAACTGTACCTTGTTTCAGTTATAAAAGACGTTATAATTAATTAATTGTATAATACGACTGTAGTCAGTCGCCGGACCCGAGTCAGTCTATGTCCGACAGTATAAACCTTTTGGGGGAAACATTGCAATTCACACGTCACGTTTTAACTTTTATTCAACTACTTTAACAATTCCGCCGACGACGCCGACGTGACCAAACACTTAGTCGACAATTACGTCTATGACGGTTATGGCAACGATGACAAATGCGACGATGATAATTCTTCTGTGACGTCTGTGACGTACAAGTATGTGACGATTACACTGAAGTATCAATATGACGTTCACAAATATGTCCTAACTGTAATAACATTACTAATGAAAAGTATAATAAACAAACGACAATCGTTCATGCAGGATGTAAATACATGTGCGTAATTATAACATGTGGTATTATTGAAATCACATTACATCGATTTCAACTGATACAAATAACATATAATTGAAATGAAAACTTAAGTCCATTCACAAATGTGTGGTTTTCCTTTACACTTATAACATAATTAATTCATCATAATTTAAATACTCACTCAAACTAAATGTATCAATGAATTTACCAAGTTAGCGCTTTTAGAAAAGATGCAAACATTCCTACAAAAATCACTATAGAAAAACAATATCAACTTACTGTACAATGCCTTCTTACATCCCCCAAAAAATATATTTCGATAATCCTCAAAACTACAAACAACTTGTTTCAGAGTCTTAATGTGTTTTGAGGGCTTTGGGCGTCGTTCCAATGAGAAGTAAATCATTCTAAATAAAACCATGAAAATGAAATGATTTTGAAAAATCGAATTCTTGTATAAGCCCCAGCATCAAGTTCTAAATATACTCCTTACCAAATTTGGACTTTCGGAAACGCCATCACCATATACATTCGGAGACTGCTTGTACACCCTAGAATGGTAAATAATTGTTTCTCTGTCGAAACCTCAAAGAATGGCTAAGTTTTAGATGTGGGATTACAATAAAGATATACGAGCTGCCCTCCCAATTTATCAAGCCTGGATTCTTAACACAAAGAGGTCTGGTCAAGATCCTGTCAACATCCCAAGTCCTGAAACACCGTTATGATTGTCTCTGCTACAATGGTTCTCGTCTGCAACAACGACATTTGCTTACAGTCGCGGTAATTATGCAGTTGTTTAGAATGGTTCATTAATGCATTTAGTTCAAAGTGGAATTAATTTATAACTGTTTGTAGTATTTATAAACGGACCGTCTATTTATTGGTACAATCTACTCTGTGATGAAATATTATTTTTTTAAAGTCCTCACAGGGTTAAACTAAAGGCATAAAATGGAAAACTGCCCCAACCCTTGTAGCCATGTTTTTGCAACAGACAGGAACCATTTTCAAACTTGGCCGATATATCAATAAAACAAATGTTCTGAGCACGTTCATGAAGATCGGACACACAATGTGACTTCTAGAGCGTTCACAAGGTTTTCACAAACGGCAAGCCCAGTGGTGGCGATGTTTTTCAACGGACCGGAACCACTTTCAAAATCGGTTTAGCTATCATTAGAGGTCGAAGATTTGGAAACACAATGTGACTTCGCGTGTGTTCCCAAGGTTTAAGTATTGCAATATAAGGAATGTGTTCAATGTTGCCATGTTTTTCAATGGACCAAACGATGTTCGTTCTTAGCCGATGTATCATTACAGCTAAGGTTCTGGGTAAGATTCATGAACGTGAGACTCATTGAGTGTTTACATGGATTCTCTATTACCATGTACGGAAAACAGCACCGCCCATTTGCGGCCATGTTTTTCAACCAACCCGAACCATTTTCGAACTAAGCCGAAAGGGCATGACAACAAATCTTCTGAGCAGGTTTCATGACGATTTAACTTGAGATGTTACTTCTAGACAGTTCACAATTGTTCACCAAGGTCATGTAAGGAGAACTGCAACGCCCTTGGCGTCTATGTTGAAGAGCTCACAAGAGAATTTTAACAGCACAAAACACTGAAGGCATAAGAGTAGCAATGCTATGAACGGGGTAATTGCATTTTGCGGGAACATAACAAAGATGCCTGCGAGCTGTATGCAACGTGATTACTGGAAGATAATATGATGTGTTCGTGTGGGAAATATTTGAATATGGTTAATAAACGTTTTTCGAAATCTCATTACATGTCAGAAAATTGTAATTACAATATTTATTGAGATTTGAGAAACCTTGTTACTTTTGTCAAATTGTTAAATAATTACAGAATATATTTTATGTTGCCAATTGCAAGTAATAGAGCGTCAATTCCAACGGTATAGACAACCATAAACAAAAATATAAACGGCAAAAATAGCAATACGTGTATGTAATCCAAAGTGGTACTATTAAAACAATCTAGATAATTTAACGGTTATATCGATTGCCTCAAAATAGTTTCCGTACAGAAGAAATCACACGATGTTTGTTCATTATCTACATACAGGTACCAAGGCTTTGTAAACAATCATTACATTTACGTAAATGTTTTACAAAAACAACACTGTTCTAGACATGTACACGTTTGAAACGAAACACATGTGTTATACCAGTTAATTTCTTAAACTATAGTTTGAGCAATTATGATTAATGACACATGATTATTATAAGATATAATTGTGTGCACCATTTTGATTTAGAGAGCAACAACTGGAATTTGAGGCTAATTATGCCCCCCTTCGAAGAAGTGGGGTGTATTTGTTTTTTGCATTGTTTCGTCGATGATCAGTAGGTCTGTCGGCCTGTAGACCTTTGTTTCCGCTTTGACCTAACACCATGCAAATTTGTATTATGGTTGCGTGTGAGGAAAGAAACATGCCTACTTTTTTTTAGGTCAACAAGTCAAAGGTCAAGGTAATACGGGCTTTCGCAGTAAATGTGTTGTCCGATAGTTATTTAGGGAGTGCTTGGACATAAGAGCACGACACAAAGTTTAGCGGTCACTTCTTGTAGCAGCTGCTGTAGCAATTACACACGAATTGAGTGTAATAGGATGGAGCGATGCCCGTCATGGGAGAAAGATGCTATTGATGTGCACTTGTGTTTATGTTGACAATTCTGCATAGAATACTGAATAAGGAGTACATGTTAAGGCCTACACAAGATATTAATAATTAATCTGTATCGTAGTTTTATAGTTGTCTTTGTATTTGGTATAGAATAATTGGTTGCAGTATGAGCAAATAAAATGCTTTAAAATAAGTTTTTCGCCAGGTATATATCTAATATTATTATTGAAAGCATATGGATATGAGTCATAAAGACACGTTTGTTATAACATGCAAAGACGTTCATTATAGCAATAACTGAACCGGTTCTTCAACAGTAGAGCGTTCCATATGGTCACATTCAGAAAGCTTTCCAATACAAAATGTTGAAATGTTACACGTTAATAAAAAATAAGTTATCATGAAAGTGCATTTTATGTAATGGCAAACATTCAACTTTGCATTCAAAAGACATTCACGTAT
Organism: Dreissena rostriformis; assembly: GCA_007657795.1. Classification (NCBI taxonomy): domain Eukaryota; kingdom Metazoa; phylum Mollusca; class Bivalvia; order Myida; family Dreissenidae; genus Dreissena; species Dreissena rostriformis. The sequence continues at coordinate 126,566 of VMBQ01006188.1, read as the reverse complement.
AATGCGTGTTGTTATTGTTAGCATGCAAATACTGTTTCGTGAAATACGCAATGTCGTATAAATCGCCTATAGTCGCCTAGTTGTGTGTTTAAAAAAACAAATGCAATACAATGTAAAGTGCTTTATATGAGGCACTTATGTATATCTTTAATAATATATCAAACTTAACAAAGAGAGGGGTTTTGTCTGTCTATGCATGTGTTTTAGAGTAAGTATGAACAAACGAGAAATTTACAGAAAACTAGAAATGTGTCGGGAGGACACGGTAGCCGCTTTTTTTCTGAACACCGCACTTAACGGTTTATCGTAAAAACTGATTCAAAGTATGGAGGTGCACACACAAGCTTATAAAAATGTTCGGAAAGTTCCAGCCCTTTAGCAGCAATACTTTTTGAGTTATGCTAAGTTTACATCTGGCCACGATCTCCCCGATTAGCCAGAGGCTAAAAAATCGGGGAGCTCTACGATTAAATGGTCTACTCCACGTTCTGTTACGCTTCCTTACGAAATCAGCACGTTTTGTTGCTACGATCGAGCCCACGATTTGCATCACGTTCTGTTACGCTTTGTTGCGATCAACACGATTGGCTTCCACGCTCCACCACGTTCCGTTACGTCCTGTTAAGATCTCCCACGACAAAGCCGCTTTGTTGCGATCTCCTGCGATTTGACGATTAGAAAATGAATCGGGGCAATCGTGGTGAAATTTAAGTTTGATTTAAAATCTGTCCCGATGCCCACGATGTCCCCGATTCAACCACGTTCCGTTACGCTCCCCCACGATCACCCCGATTCGACTCCACGCTCTTTTACGTTCGCCACGATGCTCTGGAATCGGGGACATCGTGGTAATCGTGGCCAGATGTAAACCTAGCATTACACAAGTAACAAAGGGTTGTGTAGAAAATATCTTAGCCAAAATATGAAGGTTTGCAGGTCCACATGGTAATATGTTTGTAAAGTTTAGCAGCAATACGTTGAGTTAAGCGCGACACAGGTGAAACCATGAATTATTGCTTTGCACATATAAAGGGGCCCTAACTCCAGTTGTTTCGAAAACCTGCGAGCTAAAATATGGAGGTGCGAAAGTTCACATGTTCAAAAGCTATGTGGTTAAAAAGTCATTCAAATTCTGTGCTATTTACTTGACTTCTACACATGTGGTCCAATATTTTCAAACGACTTCCATATTTTAAAGCCATTGTGGAAGAAAATTTATTAGTCGCCTAAAAGATGAGTCAATGCCGACAATACGGAAAATAATAAGGAAAAATAAGCAATGCAAACAATCAAACGTGCATTTGTGTGTTAGACATAATTGCTAAAATGTATGCAGATTCGGCATACTAGCAGTGATATAAAATTTAAGAAAGACAAGACATAGGTTTGAGCTGTATAATCTGCCGTATATCGTGTATGACACTGACTACTCATACGCCAGTACAAACTAAGCAGAACGAATCTTGTGTAGAAACAAATAGACGAGAATTACCAACTTATAACATAAATTGCGACACATATACGTGCCTTTATACCTTCACTTTCCAGGTTGCCGGATGTGCACTCGTCGGCTTCGGCATCTACGCCCGGACCAGCTCGTCGGCGGTTGCGAAATTCTCGTCCATATTAGGGACCAACTTGCTGCCCACGATCTCCCTGGTACTCATCATCACAGGGGCCGTGATCATCATCCTGTCATTCCTGGGTTGCTGTGGAGCCATCAAGGAAGTGAAGTGTATGCTTATAACGGTGAGTCACGTTGTCGTTAATAATGACGTCATTGATTACGTCATTAATTTAGCCTCGTTCTCTGAACACTGGGCTTAATGCATGTGCGTAAAGTGTCGTCCCAGAGTAGCCTGTGCAGTCCGCACAGGCTAATCAGGGAAGACACTTTTCGTCTTAACTGGACTTTCGTTTAGACAAGACTTCCTTTTAACGAACAATACCATACACGTGGAAAGTGTTGTCCCTAATTAGCCTCTGCGGACTGCTTGGGCTAATATGGGAAGACACTTTACGCACATGCATTTAGCCCATTTTTTTCCAGAGCGAGGCTCAATTTGATCTTGTAGATATGCTGGTGAGCCATCAAGTAAGTGAAGTGAATGATTATGACGGTTAGTAGCGCTGTGAGATATGTGATGACATCATTTATTTAGAATCTCTTCGAAAAGCTATTGGGCCAATAAAGAAGTAAGGTGCTTGCGTATAACGTTGAGTTACGCAGTGACGTTGATTATTACGTCATTCATTTAGTATCTCGTTGATATGCGGAAAAAAAGTTTAGCCCTCGTTCATGGGTACAAAATATATACAGAGAGAATAAAATATGCTAAAGCAGTGTGCAGGGAACACTTCTCTTTTGATCATGGCGTCAATTGCGGCTGTTCAATTGATGTATTTGCCAACCTTAAAACATGTTTTAATGCATGAATGTGCCAAACTAGTACAAGAATATGAAGGATTTTGTTCAAATTGTATTGTTAATAATTGAATTGTCATTTACAGAATTGAATTATTTGCTACCATGGGACCAATGTTTCAGAAACATATAAAATAATATTATCTTCAAATCTCAAACTAATAATTCTTGAATTTAAAACTCTGTAAAACATAATGTTCTGAATTTCTAAGCTACAAATTATAGTTATAACTCGCTCCTGTTTAATAATTTAACATTGTAAATGGATGAATATTTTTATGTATTATAAATCATATCAAATATGTGAAGCATCGTTGTGAATTAAACATGATATTTAATATAATACATTTCGTGGCTGAGTTTGTGTTCTGTATTATATTACTTCTGAAGGGATAACTTGGTTCCAGAGACTCTAATTTATTATTGAATGTATTTTCAGTTCTTTTTGCTCATCTTGCTGCTGTTCGTTACATTTCTGGTTGGAGGGATTTTACTGTACGTTTTCCGAGACAAGGTAAATCAGTCTGACGAAATAAATGTTATTTTTAACCCATTATGCCTAGTGAACTCTCCCATCCTTCTAAATTGGATCAATTTATTTCCAAAATTAGGGTTGTCTAGTATATTTATTTCTATTTTTAGAATATTTCTAACAGAAATTCCTTAAAGCAAACAGCGCAGACCCTGATGTGTCGCCGCATCATGCGGCGTCTCATCTGGGTCTACGCTGTTTGCCAATGCCTTTTTTCTACACGCTAGGCATAAATGGGTTAAATCATATCACAGTATAAGCACGTTTATTCAAAAGCTGTTTTACCATATTATTGAACATTTTAGCTATTTGAAATGTAATTATCTACTGTGTTAAAGTAGCTAATTGTTGATGTACATGTAAACCCATATCTTGTATATGTACTACTCTAGGTGATTGTGTTACGTACGACTTGCGGACAAAATCAAATTTTCTTTTTAAACCTCATGAATAATTGCTCTTGATGAAATTTGTGTTGATGGTCAGAAAATTGGTATCGACTTGACTAGAGCTTTACACTCATTTGGATATAAAACGCTCTCTTCGTTTTGGGAAGTGGTTTTCTTACTTCGTGTTCCCTCATGAGATAACACCGATTTATCTTAAATGACAGTTACATCATTAACATGGCGGGCTACGGCGTTAGACTACAAACATGTAATATTGCTTTTTGGGCTTTGGAGATTGACATATTCTCTTACTCACACGATCCTGGTACAAAACACACGAATCTTACGCTGCTATTCGGTCAGTTTTGAAGCAATGGTCGCAGCCGTTTTCAAATAAATTCTCAGACGTAAAAACACAGCTGTTTTACTTTTGAGAACATTCTTACTGCCACTCTTAATTCTGTCGTGTTCTGAGAAAACTGGGCAAAATGCTTGTGCGTAAAGTGCCCTCCCAGAATAGCCTGTGCAGTCCGAACAGGCTAATCCGGGACGACACTGTCCGCCTAAACTGGATTTTCGCTAAGAAGAGACATCATTTAAACGAAAAATTCCATAAAAGCGGAAATTGTCGTCCCTGATTAGCCTGTGCGGACTGCACAGGCTAATCTGGGATGACAATTTACGCACAAGCATTATGCCCAGTTTTCTCAGAACACGACACAATTGATATTCATCAACGCAAATATTGACATTATGTGTTAAGAGTGATTTACTCATATCTTTGATATACGCGATAATGGTACCCGATATATTTGCCTGTGTCACGAGTCTATGTATTTCTGCTGATATTTACGTAGTGAATATGGATTCTGCTTCTTCTTTATTCTGATTGATCCAACTTAAAGTCGATATTTTAAATAGTGTGAATTCTAAATGAATAAATGCAGTATCAGATTTTGGTTATTTTATATAAAAATCGGAAAGCTTACCACGTGCTGCATCTAATTATAGCAATAATGAATGTTCAAAACAATTGTCAGGAAATTAAGCGTTGTTCATATAGTATTTGAGCCTCACTCTAGGAAAATGCACAGGCGTTAAGTGTCGTCCCAGATTAGCCTATGCAGTCCGCACAGGCTAATCAGGGAAGACACTTTCCGCCTAGACTGGAGTTTCGTTTAGAAGTGACTTGCTTTAAACGAAATATTTAAAAAAAAAAAGCGGAAAGTGTCGGACTGCACGGGCTTATCTGCGACGACACTTCGCGCAATTGCGCGATAGCCCCGTTTTCACAGAGCGCGACTCATTCTAGTTAATGCAACTATTGAATTCATGGCAATACATATACACATATACCAATTCACTAAACTTTATATCCGCGTCTAGATTGAAGACATTGCCCTGACGCAGCTACGGGGACAACTGAAGACCGGATATGGACGCAAGGGGCAGGAGAAGGTCACAGAAGCCTGGGACTCAATGCAAGAAATAGTGAGTCGACTTCTGCGCTCGGTTATCACTTTTAGGGCATCGCCGGGGCACACAAAAAACAGAAACTTTAACCCATTTATGCCTAGCGTCTAGAAACAAAGGCCTTGACAAACAGCGTAGATCCAGATGAGACTCCGCATGATGCGGCGTCTCAACAGGGTTTGCGCTGTTTACTTAAAGGAATTTCCGTAAGAAAAATTCTAAATATAGAAATAAATATACTAGAAATCCCTAATTTTGGAAATAAATTGATCCAATTTAGAATGATGGGAGAGTCCACTAGGCATACATGGGTTAATCTTTATTGCAAAAACATAATACGTTGTGTATTTCATATTGAGTATTTAGGTATCAAATGTGTTTTTAAATATGAGTTGACAAAACAAAACAAAAACAGCATAAACCATCAACCAAATAACCTCAAATAGAAATTTTAAAATAGCAATATCATTATTGATGTTGTAAACTTCATAATCATTATCAGCATAGTAGTCCCTTCATCATGGTCGTCCACAGCAACATAATCAGTATCAACAACAACATAATCAATATCAAAAACAATATTATCAGTATCAACAACAACATTATCAATATTAAAAACAATATTATCAGTATAAACAACAACATAATCAATATCAAAACAATATTATCAGTATCAAAAACAACATTATCAATATCAAAAACAATATTATCAGTATCAACAACAATATTATCAGTATCAACAACAACATTATCAGTATCAACAACAACATTATCAGTATCAGCAACAATATTATCAGCATCAATAACAACATTATCAGTATCAACAACAACATTATCAATATCAAAAACAATATTATTCGTATCAGCAAAAACATTATCAATATCAAAAACAATATCATCAGTATCAACAACAACATTATCAATATAAAAAACAATATTATCAGTATAAACAACAATATTATCAGTATCAGCAACAACATTATCAATATCAACAATTACATTATCAATATCAAAAACAATATTATCAGTATCAGCAACAACATTATCACTATCAAAAACAATCTTATCAGTATCAGCAACAACATTATCAATATCAAAAAAATATTATCAGTATCAACAACAATATAATCAGTATCACCAACAACATCATCGGCATCAATAACAACATTATCAATATCAACAACAACATTATCAGTATCAAAAACAACATGATCAATATCAAAAACAATATTATCAACATCAATAACAACATTATCTATATCAAAAACAACATTATCAGTATCAACAACAACATTATCAGTATCAACAACAACATTATCAGTATCAACAACAACATAATCAATATCAAAAACAATATTATCAGCAGCAACAACAACATTATCAATATCAAATACAATATTATCAGAATCAACAACAATATAATCAGTATCAACAACACCATCATCAGCATCAATAACAACATTATCAATATAAAAACAATAGTATTAGTATCAACAACAATATTATCAGAATCAACAACAATAGTATCAGTATAAGCAACAACATTATCAATATCAAAAACCATATTATCAGTATCAACAACAATATAATCAGTATCAACAACAACATTATCAGTATCAACAACAACATTATCAATATCAAAAACAATATTATCAGTATCAGCAACAACATTATCAGTATCAACAACAACATTATCAGCACCAACAACAACATTATCAGTATCAATATTAACATTATCAGTATCAACAACAGTATAATCAATATCGACAAGATCGGTATCAAAAACAATATTATCAGTATCAACAACAACATTATCAGTATCAACAACAACATAATCAATATCAAAAACAATAATATCAATATCAGCAACAACATTATCAATATCAAAAACAACATTATCAGCATCAACAACAACATTATCGGTATCAACAACAACATAATCAGCATCAACAACAACATTATCAGTATCAATATTAACATGATCAGCATTAACAACAGTATAATCAATATCAACAACAACATTATCGGTATAAAAAACAATATTATCAGTATAAACAACATTATCAGTATCAACTACAACATAATCAATATCAAAAACAATATTATCAGTATCAGCAACAACATTATCAATATCCAAAACAATTTTATCAGTATCAACAACAATATTATCAGTATCAACAACAACATTATCAGTATCAACAACTACATTATCAATATCAAAAACAATATTATCAGTATCAGCAACAACATTATCAATATCAAAAACAATATTATCAGTATCAACAACAATATTATCAGTATCAACAACAATATTATCAGTATCAACAACAACATTATCAGTATCAACAACAACATTATCAGTATCAACAACAACATTATCAATATCAAAAACAATATTATCGGTATCAGCAACAACATTATCAATATCAAAAACAATATCATCATTATCAACAACAACATTATCAATATCAAAAACAATTTTATCAGTATCAACGACAACATTATCAGTATCAACAACAACATTTTCAGTATCAACAACAACATTATCAGTCTCAACAACAATATTAGTATCAACAACAACATTATCAGTATTAAAAACAATATTATCAGTATCAACAATTTGTGTTTCAGTATCAACAATACTTTTATCAGTATCAACAACAACATTATCAGTATCAACAACAATATTGTCAGTATCAACAACAAAGGTATCAGTATCAACAACAAAATTATCAGTATCAACAACAACATAAACAACACCAGTAACAGAAATACCTGTGTCGTCATCGACGTCGTGTCCATTATCGGCCACATTTAGTCTTTATCAGCATCGCTTAATTAACTCACAGTGAATTAACTGGTGTATTTTTAAACAATATTCGTTTGTTATGATTGTATGACCCACCCGATGTCCATTTCAGTATTCATGTTCGCTTTCAGTTCCACTGCTGTGGACTAATTGGTGACGTGAACTCTACGGAGTCCTGGGCCTTCTACAAGCTGCAATCAGACTGGTTCTACAACAACACAGGTAACAGATGTGTGCACATATGAGTCGCGTTCTGAGGAAACTGGGCATAATTTTTGTGCGTAAACTGTCATCCCAGATTAGCCTGTGCAGTCCGCACAGGCTAATCATGGACGACAATTTCCGCTTTTATGGATTTTTTCGTTTAAATAATGTCTCTTCTTAGCGAAAATCCAGTTTAAGCGGAAAGTGTCGTCTCGGATTAGCCTGTGCGGACATTTTACGCACAAGCATTATGCCCAGTTTTCTCAGAACACGACACATATATGGAAACGCCAAAACAGCCTTTTGTTGAGAGATACTGACCTGTTTGTTAGTTGACGTTATGTTGGGTCAACTAAACATTATGTTTGGTTAAGTTAACATTGTGTTGGGTTATGTTGACAGAATGTTGTGTTGAATTAACATTATGTTGGGTTAAGTTGACATTATGTTGTGTTAAGTTAACAGTATGTTAATTTTACATTATGTTGGGTTAAGATTACATTATGTTTGGTCAATTTAACATTATGTTGGGTTAAGTGAACATTGTATTGGGTTAATTTGAATTTGTGTCAAGTTAACATTATGTTTGGTGAAGGTAATATTATATTTGGTTGTTAAGTTGGCATAATGTTGCGTTAACCTGACTAAACCTAATACCAACTTGACTCAACAGTATGTGAACTGGACTCATGTCAACTTAATCCAACGTACAGCAATTTGACCCAACATAATGTCAACTTACCCAAACATAATGTCACTGTAACCTAACAAAACGTCAACTTAATCCAAAATAGAGTCAATTTAACACAAAATAATGTCAACTTAACCCAACATAATGTCAGCTAAACCCAACATAACGTTAAGTTCACCCTACATAATGTCAACTAACCAAACATATCAGTGTCTTTCAACAAAAGGTAGTTTTGGCGGTACATATACCTAGCTAATGTAATGTTATCTGAAGGTGGTGAGTCATATTTTAACCCATTTATGCCTAGTGGACTCTCCCATCCTTCTAAATTGGATCAATTTATTTCCAAAATTAGGGATGTCTAGTATATTTATTTCTATATTTAGAATATTTCTTACAGAAATTCCTATAATCAAACAGCGCAGACCCTGATGAGACGCCGCATCATGCGNACCACCACCACCACCACCACCACCACCACCACCACCACCACCACCACCACCACCACCACCACCACCACCACCACCACCACCACCACCACCACCACCACCACCACCACCACCACCACCACCACCACCACCACCACCACCACCACCACCACCACCACCACCACCACCACCACCACCACCACCACCACCACCACCACCACCACCACCACCGTTGTTCACAGTGACAAAAAACGTATTCACACAATGGCTGCTACTACAACGTATAGCCCATATAGGGGGCATGCATGTTTTACAAACAGCCCTTGTATTATAATAGTGATAGTAAATGTGCATCTGACTGTCAGTTCTATTACTTTACAGAGTATTGGCATTTGTATATCATTTACAGACGACATGTTGTATTCACCAACCAAATGCTCGCCAAATGCCACAATTGTTTAATGTGTAGCAACAAGCAACAGTAACAAAGGACTCGTACATATATGTAACTTTTTACATTGTGTCTGTCTAAATAAACTGTTTTTGTGACAAGTGGCATATAGCGTGGCTATCCGTTTCCTTCGGACACATTTCTATTTATATATGAGCCGCGTCATGCGAAAATGGGTCTTATGCCATTTACTGTCCGCTACAAAGTCATGCAAGATTTCGTTGTCTCATGGCACGACGACGGACACCGGACATAGACCGATCACAATAACTCACCTCTAGCACTTTTTGATTAGATGAGTTAAAACCCGTGATAAAACTAATTTATAAATTGAAACCCGTTAATGCACGAGTATTGTAAATCATGATTTATAGGTAAACTTTTCTTAATTTTCTGACCAGATTTGGCAAAACTATCGCGCAATTCGAAAGTGGAGTTCGTTCCCGCCAGCTGCTGCAAGGACCGGAAGAACACACCGAACGCCACCCTGTGTCAGGGCCTCACTGACGTTACAAGGATCCCCGCCGCAGGGCCTCCTGTAACCACGAGGCAATGGAACGATCAGCTTTATACACAGGTAACGAGGTTGATAATTAACCCATTTATGCCTAGTGGACTCTCCCATCCTTCTAAATTGGATCAATTCATTTCCAAAATTAGAGATGTCTGGTATATTTATTTCTATTTTTAGAATATTTCTCACAGAAATTCCTTTTAGCAAACAGCGTAGACCCTGATGAGACGCCGCATCATGCGGCGTCTCATCTGGGTCTACGTTGTTTGCCAAGGTCTTTTTTCTAGACGCTAGGCATAAATGGGTTATATACATTTATGTTTTGTTAAGTTTTAAATAAGCTTTTCTAATAATAACTACCAGCTGGCATCTTTCCTTCAGTTTGAGGCAGGAAATTATACGTTGATGGGTATTATTAAGTAGAACACCTTCTAAGTAACATCAAGATTTGAAATATTTGATTAGTAAACGAATCCTTTTATTCATCTGTATTTAAAACTATCGTTTATCACAACGGTGACGTGCAGCATGTCGGTATATGCAGCAAGTTGAAAAAGGGGCACAGCTTTTTGTAATTTCCAATGTAAGATGATGAAATTCGCAACATGCACAACTTCACATCCCAATAAACAATGCCTGTAAGTTTGAATGTGGTCAAAAGGAATTTCTGTAAGAAATATTCTAAATATAGAAATAAATATAGACGTGTGTGATTCACTTAATGCCTGAATATAGCACAATAACGGCAAGGAAAACAAGAAATTAAGTGTAGTGTTCAAGTGTTCATCTAATGTTAAAATTAAGGTGCCAAAATTAACCCATTAATGCCTAGTTTATTTAGAATATTTCTTACAGAAGTTCCTTCTGACCACATTCAAACTTATAGGCATTGTTTATTAGGCGTCTAATCAGGGTCTGCGCTGTTTGCTTAAAGGAATTTCTGTAAGAAATATTCTAAATATAGAAATAAATCTACTAGACATCCCTAATTTTGGAAATAAATTGATCTAATTTAGAAGGATGGGAGAGTCCACTAGGCATAAAAGGATTAATAAATAAGAACGCGTTTGGACAAGAATGTGTCCGACAGATAGACGGTTTCCATGGCGACTTCATTTCAGCGCTTTTCTTTTGCTTCAATATGATTTAACTCGAATAAATTAACATCGACCGTGTTGATATATCAAAAGTCTTTATTTTTGTAGGGATGTTACACTTCCTTGTACGCGATGTTGAAGAGCAACGCTAGCGTGTTGATAGGAGTGTGCGGCGGCATCGTGTTCGCTATGGTAAGTGTAGAAAGGTCATATGGAGCGTGAGCGTGTTGTTTATTGTAAATAGTTGCTTATACATGGCTAATTCATTGCAATTGAGCTTCGCTTTGTGAAAACGGGGCTTAGTGCATGTGCGTTAAGTGTCGTCCCAGATTCAGGGAAAACACTTTTCACCTAAACTTGATTTTCGCAAAGAAGAGACTTCCTTTAAACGAAAAATACCATAAAAGCGGAATGTGTCGGACTTCACAGACTAATCTTGGACGACACATAACGCACATGCATTAAACCCCGTTTCCAACAGCAATTCTCAATGAGGTCATTAAATCACCATTTCAATGGGACGTGTTCATAAATGTGGCGTGTTCTGAGAAAACTGGGCAAAATGCTTTTGCGTCAATTGGCATCCCAGATTAGCCTGTGCAGTCCGCACAGGCTAATCAGGGACGACAATTTCCGCTTTTATGGAATTTTTCGTTTAAAGGATGTCTCTTCTTAGCGAAAATCCAGTTTAGGCAGAAAGTGTCGTCCCTGATTAGCCTGTGCGGACTGCACAGGCTAATCTGGGATGACAATTTACGCAAAAGCATTTTGCCCAGTTTTCAAAGAACACGCCACATATTAACAAAATGACCAATTTCAAAACAAGGTTTCATATATCCCAAGAAGAAAGTATACTTAATATAGCCTCCAGTATACATTATATTCCATCAGGCGAAATAACTCGCAAGCCTAGCTTCAAGGTAAATAAAGAAAATATATATATTTTCATTAATGGATAATCATCATTCTAAATTGATAAAATAGTTATGCGTGTCTAACGCTTTTCATCGGTGATTTAGAAAATACAAATGTACGTGTATCACGAACATAGCGCTTGAAATATGTTGTTAAGTTCTAAAGTCATAATGGACGAGTTATTGCACGTAGGATAAAGCTCGCAAAGGACCAGTGAACGCAATTGTGTCGTGTTCTGAGAAAACTGGGCATAATGCTTGTGCGTAAATGGTCATCCAAGATAAGTCTGTGCAGTCCGCACAGGCTAATCAGGGACGACAATTTCCGCTTTTATGGAATTTTTCATTAAAATGAAGTCTCTTCTTAGCAAAAATCCAATTAAGGCGGAAAGTGTCGTCCCTGATTAGCCTGTGCGGAATGCACAGGCTAATCTGGGATGACTATTTACGCACAAGCATTATGCCCAGTTTTCTCAGAACACGACACATTTGCGTTCGTGTTTTTTTCTTGTATTTACATTTATTTAAGATAATTCACCAAGTTATGTTTTTTAGTAAAACAATACAGAAATCAGAGAGCAAGTCCTTTTAAGCAAAGTTCCGTTTTGAAAAATAAATTTTACGCGTGTGTGTCTTATTGTGCAATAAATACAAACTGTTTGTCCTAATTGGTAAGCAGAATAATATTAAGACAAAAGTAAAAAAAAAAATCCACTCACCCTACCCGGCATTCCTATTTGCACATCTCTGAAAAATATTAATGAACCGCGCTCTGAGAAAACCGAGCATAATGAATTTTCGTAAGGAATCGTACCAGATTAGCCTGTGCATTCCGCTTTCATGGACTTTTTCGTTTAAAGGAAGTCTCTTCTAAACGAAAATATCGTCTGTGCAGAAAGCGTCGTTCCTGATTAGCTTTTGCAGTCCACACAGGCTAATCTTGGACGAAACTTTCCGCTTTCATGGAATTTTTCGTTTAAAGTAAGTCTCTTTTAAACGGAAATCTAGTCTAGGCGGAAAGTGTCGTCCCCGATTAGCCTGTGCGGACTGCATTAAGCACGTTTTTCTCAAAGCGTAGCTCGTATCTACAATTCATACAAAAAGATTCGCTAGCTGTCGTAGAAAATGTCCAAAACGAGTGTGATGTATTTTGTATGTAATGTCAAATACAGAGATTTGTTGTTGTTTTTTATTGGAAAGTAGCGTCTTCAATTTTTGTTTCTTTAACAACAAAGTTACTTTCAACATAAATCAGTAAGGTTAAGTACTAGTAGTATATTGTGGTGATATGCATATGTTACATGTTTACTTATTGATCTGTGTTGTTGTCTTTCAGATTTTGGGTATGGTGTTTTCAATATGCCTGTGTAAGAAAATAAAGGACGATGACGAGTATGACTGTGACTAGCAGTTTATGTATGAATGTGATTGGTGTAGAAAACATAGTCATATATACGTACATGTTAGACTCGACCAAACAAGGTGTATCAATGGGTATTTTTGTACCAGATATTACGGTCCATCGGAAAAACACTTTAAGTTAAGTGACAAAACGTATCACGTAGGATCAATAAAATTATATTATTGTGGGATCATGTTTAAATTCTGATGATTGTGTAGGGAGGAATAAATTGTTAGAATTTTGAAGAACATCGGAGAACTCACAGAAAAAAATATTAGATCAGAATTTGTGTTTTTCTGTGAAAAAGAATACTACATTAAAGTTCTTCCTTCAGAGATAAACGTTGAAGACTTTACAGTTGGTCGCAGTATGAACAATAATGTATAAAAATGAGCCTCATTCTGTAAAAAGGGGGGTTTAATGCACATGCGTAAAGTGTCGTCCCAGATTAGCTTGTTCAGTCCGCACAGGCTAATCAGGGACGACACTTTCAGCCTAAACTGGATTTTCGTCAAGAACAGTCTTCCTTAAAACAAAAAATACTATACAAGCGGAAAGTGTCGTCCCTAATGAGCCTGTGCGGATTGCACAGGCTTATCCGGAACGACACTGTACGCACATGCATTCAACCCTCTTTTCACAGAGCGAGACTCAAATACGTGTGTCATCACTATACCGGTGCAACTGTGAAAGAGATGGGAACTAGAGAAATACATCGAGGGAAAATAGCAGTGTGAAGCCCCTTAGGGCGTATCAGCTCTGACAAATTGAATATCATCCTTAATGTAATGCATGTTTGCAAATAGTCAGCGCCCATGGTTACTATTAATTAAGCTCTTAGAGGAAATCTGAAATTGTACTAAATTATAGCAATATTTACTCGTTTAAAGCACTTAAATGTAAAAATTCATATACCATAAGTAGAAAAGAGACTGGAGGAATTTATTAATTTAAGGAATTACGTTGAGTTTTCCCTAATGAGCTTATTTAATATGGCCCTTAATAACCGTATTATAAGTAGAGCCAATGATAGTTAAATATAGCAAAAATATGAAATTGGATTGCATTGTGATGGAAATCGTTTGCTTGATCATGGTGGTTATTTGAGTCGTGTTCTTAGAAAACTGGGCATAATGCTTGTGCGTAAATTGTCATCCCAGATTAGCCTGTGCAGTCCGCACNTTATATTACAAGCAAATTAAAGCACACAAATCTAGTCAATTTTTTTTAAATGTTATTTTCGAACAAATGATTTACCTGCATTTTTAAAACAAGACATTGCGCTGCTAGTGATAGCGATTACTTTAATATGACATAATTTGGGAATGTTTCTGACTTTGTTCAATGGCGTTTGCGTTGTTTTAATCTAACAAATACATGTGAAATAATATGTTCGTGTGTGTTTTCGATATGACATGTGTTTTTTTGAGGCATTAATAAACTGCTATTGCAGTTAACACTACAATTTAAAATTGACACACAGTCTCAATTCAAAATTTCCCCCATCAAAGTACGTCATTATATTGTGAATGCAACAACATATTTGTCTAAGGTTATCAGTAATGTATTGATACACAGAAAAGCCCAGGTATTTATCCGCCCAAAACTACGTTGTTTTTCTCAAACTCCGCCAATCTATTACAGATTTAACATGTTATAAATCTAATATCATACAAGAACGTTGAAGTATCAAATAAATATAACGTTATTTTGATCCCTACCAATGTCACGTAGTAGCAGTAGTATATTATTCTCGATTTTCACATTAGCTATTTATATGTTCTATTGTATCACTTCGTTGTTACAGTTTTGTCATTTATTAATACTTTTAGGGTGCCTTTTCTTGCCCTTTTGGCCGCGGTTTTTTGTGCAATGCGATCTGTGTACATCTATTATTCTAAATTAATCGACACCGATATTTACAATTTAACGACGTCATGTTTTGATAAGTTTTAGCTTACATAATATAAAAATATGAATACGTATTAATGAGTATCAAGAAATATTTGTTTACAGTGCAGTTGATTAAACAATCAAACAAAACTGATATATTTAAAAAGCATTTTTCGTTAAGCACATAATTTTAGGCAACCGGGCACAAACTGTCAAAATTAAAAGTTGGTAGATCCCAACATAACTTCTTATAACTAAATAACTTATTATTTGCATATATGTTCGTCTGCAGTGTGTAGAATAAACGTTTATTTAATAGTCTTACTATAATCTTATATCAGGCTTTTGCAACAGTTTTCCTTAATTATTTACTAACTGCTTGCAAGTTTTATTACGAACTCTCTCAATGTTTTATAAGCCGTGAATATCGTCACGTTTTATCCTGAAAGCCCATTTGATTTCTTTTAAATGTATAAAGGATATGTATTTGCTGCCTTGGTAATACCGTTAATTCTTTTTCTCAGTGAAGTGAGAAAATACATCTTGTCACGAATGTTGAGTCAGATACCAATTTATGTTTATCAGTATCCGATGTGAAGATTCAAAAGGTTTTAATGCATTTATTATTATATGTATTTTAGCTGACATGCCTATGCTTTTGCACTACATTTCCTTTTTTATTACATTCATTTATGTCCCTAACGACAGAAGGTAATCGATTATGTTAAAAGTCGTTTGTTGATAGCTTGTTGAAATTCGAAAAACGATGAAAAGGAAAACATGTACGCCTATCAAATTAATTATGTAAAACGTGAGTTTGAAAGCGTAATTGGTTAACTACAATCAAGACAACCAACCTCTTTATAGTAATTGTATTTGATATCGCGTGTACAGGGCTTGCTTAATGTTTTTCGATTGTGCATTTGTTAAATTGCGTTTAAAGCACACGTCCTTTGGTCTTGCACTTTCAATGAGGCCAACAAGAAAATGCTATTTGTTTCTATTTAAATCGCCAAAACAATTAGGGTAGGTAAGTCAGCTAAACGCTTGTTTCGTTATTTTTTGTTATTACGAGTCCACAATTTAATTAGAATATGAAAACATGCGAAAATATCCCCTATTCAAGATTATTAAATTAGTTTTTTCTATGTGAAGATACTTTAGAATAATCACAATTATTGTGTCGCCTTTTAGATGATAAACACACATTTTTGGCTTTTTGACCACCATACTAAATTAAAGATTGTTTCGAGTAAGGACAAGACTTGAAAATACAGGATTGTACTTAAGATTAAACAGCGCGAATAATGAATATGTTCTGCAACGGAAGGTTTGTTCGTGCATTTGTGTTATAATTGTGTTCACCACTTTTATCCGAGTGCACAACCTTTTATATATTATATCCAATAATTTATAAAATATGTTTATGTGGATAACTCTTAATCTCTCTGTAAGTACAGGGGAGGTTGCAACTTACACAATTATATACTTTTAAAATTGAGTCACGTCGGTTTATGTTTAAAATTTAATGTTTCGAGAATGTTTGAGTTCATTCCCTTTTGAACTTGTAGCAATTGGTGTATTTGCAGCATAAGTTGATATTGTGAAAACATACTTATATGTTGCGTGTGTTTAGCATAAGCGTACATGTACATTGAAAAAGCATACATTAATTTCGAATTTAATCATGAATAAATTCATAATTCATGAGACCAAATTCATAAAGTCCAATGGATGGACACAAATTAAAATACGCTTTATATCTTATTTGTCAAGAAGAAAAGCGTTTACCAATAAATAAAACACTTTCGTATAATCGTCTAGTCATTATAAATCAATGCCGGAAAAAAAACTCGACACTTTTTGTTTTGCGACATTTGCTCATCCTTAGAAAATCTCGGCTATCCACGTATGGACCTGCTATGGTTTATTTGTTTTCAATGTAATTTTGATATACTGCAGGAATACTTTCGTGGTCCTATTTTCTCAAAATGTCTTCAATTTGCGAAAGCATACTTGTAATTTCATACTTCATAACTCATGGGACCAAATCGATAATACCAAATGATGGATAAACTTAAATTTGAGTACCTTGTAAATCTTATTTGTGAAGAAAAATTAATAGTGTTTACCAATCAATAAAACTCTTTCGAATAATCGTTTAGTCATCATAAATCAATTCCGGCAAAACTCGACACTTTTTGTTTTGCAACATGAGCTCATTCTTTCAAAATCTCGGCTATCCACTTATGGACCTGCTGCGGTTTATTTGTTTTCACTTTAATGTTGATATACTGCAAGAATACTTGCCCAAACTATCTACAATGACTGATCTGAGCGGAGTATGTGATACCCTGTCAAAACATGCACAAATCGATATTTGAATACATCAAGCTGAATCGTTTGATATGCATTTCGCGTTTAAGGCCAAATATTTGTAAATGGTGGTCGATGTATCATTATTTCTTGTAGTTAATGCAATTCATGAATGTGTGTTGTTATATCGCATGTCGATATTTGGATGGCAATATTGAGACGCCATTCCACCACCCACGATGTTTGACTGGGTTTTACCCCATGCATTTGAATTCAAACTAGAATATTTGGATGACTCTTTTTCAGACAAAACATGGATGCATATTTATTTATTTTATAACATTAATATGAGTTTTATTTTTACTTGTTCATGTTATATCAAACGCTTTTTCATTCAGAGTCGTTTCATGTTTGACCTAAGAGCCATTCGAACATAAGTTAGTTTAAACCTATTTATTTTAGCTCGATTGCATCGAAAGCCGTAGGCTTATATAAACGCTCTCGAGTCCGTTTCCTGGGACTAGAACCAGTACTTGGTGTCTTTGGGGGAGATGAAAGGAACGCTCCCAGTGGGGTTCGAACCCGTGATCTCCCAATCGCTAGGCGGACACCATATCCACTACGTCACGGCGATCTTCGAACATTGAAGATACATATTTGTATTAAGCAATAAACATGTATATTACATTGAACAATCTTGAAAAGCGTCTTTCACAGGACCGTACAGAGGAATGTCCCATCCATTAAATATTTTGCGTATGCCTGTTTCTTTGTCCTGGTAAATATTTGCATTAATAAATTAGCGACGTTATTTTCAATGTAATTTATCAATTCCATATTGATTGATTGCTACTTAGTGTTTCAGGCTATTTCATAATGCTTGCATGCGAAAACAAAGGTGACTGCTCCGGATTATAAAACACGCGTTTTTATTATTGTTAGTCGCTCCGGCAGCCGAGAACCAGCCACCTGCTGAGCAGACGACACAGGAACCAGCAGACGACAACGCGGGAACTACAGGCGCTACCGAACCGGAACAGGCGACATTATGAGTGCAGATGATTTATAAGTGGACATAAGACAAAGATGTCAGACTATTGAAAGTTTCAGACATAGTCAAATTAAACATAAATGCAATAACATTTGAGTTTCCTTAATAGTTTCCAAAATGCCAAATTTCAAATTTAAACCGCGAGGTTGTTTACAAGTTAAACATCAACTTAAAACCAGAGAAGAGAGAATGATACTGATAACCTTTCTTTTTATCTGTGTAAATTTAATATTATTAATTGTAACAAACAAACAAGATTATTACTTTCGACAGTCAATTTTGCTTTGATTCTCGAAATACTTACTTGCACAAATTATCTGAAGAAAACAAAAATTATTATTTCGAAAATTGTATGTTTGTGTCTTCTATATGTCTTGTGTTTTAGAATTAACAAATGAGAGTGAGTGTTCTTTTGTGTGTAGCCTTTTGATAGTGTAATGCATCATGGATGACTATTATTGGCGTGTTCTGAGAAAAACAGGGCAAAATGCTTGTGCGTAAAGTGTCATCCCAGATTAGCCTGTGCAGTCCGCACAGGCTAATCCGGGACGACACTTTCCGCCTAAACTGGGTTTTCGCTAAGAAGAGACACTATTTAAACGAAAAATTCCATAAAAGCGGAAATTGTAGTCCCTGATTAGCCTGTGCGGACTACAAAGGCTAATCTGGGATGACAATTTACGCACAAGCATTTTGCCCAGTTTTCTCAGGACAAGACACATTATTCAATGCAGTCGTAGTATTCATTTCAGATTGCAATGTTCTGTTCTGCTAATTTGATTCAAAGCAGTTGGATATTGACAGCCTCGCAGCATTCAACTTACAGAGATAATGGAAATACATTTATGTAATTGTTTATTTTCCAATGACATTTTCAATCTTAACTTTAGCTGAAATTGTGGGATAGCAAGTGATAATTGTCAAGACAAATGTTGTTAAGATTATATTTAAAATTTAAACTCTATTTTGATATCCGCGTTTTTTCAATTGTCATTATTTGTCTACCTTTTCTGCATATTAATTCCCAATTGTAATGCAACACGTTTAACAATATTAAAGCTTTGAAATACAAGAAGCTATTACTGTATATTTTATTTACATTTGATCCGTCCAGTGAAATCGCCTGTGATAGTTCTAGCGGTAGTTAGAGCTGTGTGTAGATGTGAATATCTAGTTTATCTAGACTGTGTAGGCTTCCTTTGAATATAAATCGAATCACGTGTAATGTCACGATGAACATGTATTTTTATGTGAATGAGCAGTATGTTATGTGTATGTAATGTAGTGCACAATTGGTATGCCACCAGTAACCTTCATTTTATTAATTGATTTTTTTTACAATATATACAGATCCATTGAACACAACTATTGTAATAACTATAATATTTATTTAACATAAATGAATACAGTAGAACATCCAATAGGCTCAAACATCTGTGATAGTTATGTGCATCTTTGTATACCCCTATGTATGTCACTTTTGCTTTTTTAGAAATTGCGATTTATATGCACTGATTAAACAATTTCATAAAAAGAACTTTGAAATTGTAGTGTCATATTGATATGTTCTCTTGAAACAAATCCGTATCGTAACCGTCAAAAAAATCTCCAATCATCATCATCATCATCATCATCATCATCATCATCATCATCATCATCATCATCATCATCATCATCATCATCATCATCATCATCATCATCATCATCATCATCATCATCATC
>VMBQ01006188.1:76964-99081 GCA_007657795.1 Dreissena rostriformis | reverse complement strand
TATATATACACTTTATAAAGATATTAAAATGGCAGATAACGCCCTTACGTAGAGAAGTAACTAGTTGATTTATAATCGACAAAAGAGATAATACATTATATTACAAAAATGATGAGGGCTGCATAGACTTAGCAGTGATCCTATACAATAAAATTTCATGGAAAAGGTTTGTAAGTCTGTCTGATCTGGAAGGTGACACATGTCACATGCGACGTACACTACCGTTTGAATGTACATATCAAGCACCAAGATCTTTAATTTAACGACGCACTTACATAAAGACTTTCTTGATTGGAGCTTTGTATCCGACAAGTTCTTGATGGTTGATGTAAATTTATCAACCAGATCCGAGTTGAATAGCACAATTCTTACGGATGTTAGCGACCCAGTCCCATTGTTGTCCTCCACGTATCGCTTTACAGCCTGATACATCGTGTTTGCAATGGTATCTGGGCTTAAACCTTTACCTCCTAATAAGTTATAAAACATTACATTACAAACACAACTTTTTGTCCAGCAATACGTATATTTAAACTGAGCACAGTTTCCTTTACTAGATTACTATCCGATGTCGTTGCATAAAAGTTATGTATATAGAACGATAAATTACACACGTGGAAACATAAACAAATAATTGTTAATTATCAAATGTGTAATTGTTCATGAAATCGACAAACCAGTTCCGAGTGCAGGAAGAGCGACAGAGTTCAGTCCGAGCTTGTCGACTTCCCGAAGACATTTCGAGAGTGTCTCACTCCATCCGTTAGCACCACTTCTAGCCTTAAGATGAATTATTTTCTGACACATCAGTTTCCCTGGGCCAGTCACCACAATGCCTTCTGTTTTAATGCGCTGTTTATTTGCTATAATAATGAATAGTAACGATTTGACCATTTCCGTAAAAGTGACCCCGGTGTTTATAAAGAAACACATTCCTTTGGAAGAATGAACAGGCATTTACTGCAATAAATTAAGATAACGCGTGCTCAACAAGTACGTGGTCCATTTCTTAATACGTAAACAATCAGTTCGAAATTAAATGTTATTATGTTGTAAGAAAGGGAAGATACAAAGTAAACTTCGAATGTATAGCGTTCTTGAAAAACAAAACAAAACAACACGTATATTATTTGTTCTTAGCGTGACGATTTTAAGTCAGTGTAAAGATCGATGCTTACTGGCCGTTCTATATGCATATTCTGTCAATGCGTATATTGAATAGGGCACATTAAATGGCTTATGTGTGGCAAAGTAAGAACGGAGAAGAATGCATTTAAATAAGTATATGAATATCGTATAATAAAATATAAGTAATATGAGCCTACCATCCAACCAGCATTCGCGCTGTATGGCTGGTCCGGCTGCATCAAGGATTGCTTTTGAAACGAGTCCTTTGGACAGGTCAAGGTCATCCGAAACGCTGTTAACGATTGCGCCTGTGGTCTGCTTAACCAGATCGTCCTGGACAACTTTTAAACTGACATTGCCAACAGTTGTTGCGAATTCACCTTTTTTTACATAACATAAACATTCAAGAAAATGCGCATACGTATGCATAGGTAATAAATAACTATTGGTAATAATTCTTTTGTTTCGAATCCTTTTGTGCAACATAGTGATACTTATAACATTACACATTGTAAGAAGAAGTCATTCAGCCGAACGCAACAAAACGTAACATAAAAGGCGTATGTCGTCGAACACTGGGACTTCTATTTAACTTTAAAATGGTATTTTAAACAATGTGCAACTAAAAACCTAAGTCGGGATCGAATATAAATAATTAAGGAGACAATGACAGCCTCAAAGACAAAAAGTAGTGTAGCATAACATATTTTACTTTGATGTTTTCACAGAGTTCACAAACCTTTCGCATTACATTAGTATTTACTCAGTGTTAACAATTAGTATACGTTAACATTACTCTCTGTTCTCCTTTTGTTTTAAGAATTTTACCCCGAACATATATATGTTCGATGACATGTAACCCTTCAAGGAAACTAACTGATAGTTATACCTTCCGTAACAGCATACACCTTCCCTACATTTGGTATGTACTTGCTAGGATTTGTTCTTCTTCTTTTAATATAAGTCGTCTTGTCTTTTTCAACTTTTGGAAGGCCTGTATGTAACAAATATGTATAATATATCCATTACTTAGACACTTTATCGTTAAAGTTGTCATTTTCGATACACAATCACCGAAATCATTGTATGTTCTGAAAACTGGTCAAACACAGGTAACAAAGGCCTGCTAATGTCTGGCTAGGACAGCACAATTAACATTACAAACCTACATACTATTTGAAAGGGAAACGCGAATGAAATTAACATAAACAGACGAATGCAATGAATATACTAGTATGCAGTAGGAACTAATTTTAACTTAAACATTAACATTGGAACTTTAACTGCTTTGTGTATGACGCATACAATGTAATAAGCATACATGTGAGATATTAAACAACAATCTCGTGTTAGCCAACAACACTACAATTGATCTTTAAATAATCCATTAGCCATTGAACTGACAAATAAACCCGATAGCAGTATCGTTAACTGGGACAACTTTAAGTATATTGTGAGATCTTGTCAGAATGCTGTTCAAACTGATAACGGAAAACTTTAGATAGAGCACTTTGACCTTACAAACATACATAACTTGGCTTTTATCTCATAGTATTACATGGATCTTTGAAGTTGTTTTTGCCCTATAATGGCGGTTCTCATGTTTGTTTAGTCGCACAAAAAAATTCCCTCGATCCTTAAACCTTCCTATTGACTTTATAATGTTACATTGGCTTTTGGCAGACAGGCATGGCCATTGTGCGCAAATCTTTAAGCAATTACGAAAACAAATTATAATTACCATACATGTGTATGCCAGCACGCATGTGTCCGACAATTGTTAAACTTCAGTACCGGATTCATAAGATATGGTTATGATAATTATTAAAGTTCGGAGCTCTCCAACTTAAAATAATCCTGGCAAACAGGTTTACAAAAGTATTATAAACGTACTGAAATAGCTTCAGCGTCCCCTGACCATATCACGAAATAAATAGACTCCACACTGTTATTCAGAGTGTCGTTGTAAAAGCGTTCAACGGCTCCAAACATTATGTCTGCAACTTGGTCGCTAGGGTATCCAAGCGCACCGGTTCCAAGCGCCGGAGAGGCGATAGAACGAAACTTCATATCCGCTGCCTTCTGCAGACACTTTGTAACAAATTGGAACAGCTTCTGAAAAAAATACGCCCCGGTAAGAAAATATTCTATTTCGTCCTTGTGTGTTGAACTAAATTACTTAAATGTGCAATGAAGTTGTTGTCACACAATAATATGTAGGCATCTTTATACCTCTGACTTTTAGGAAGAGTGACGTTCTTCGTGGCAAATTATATTCATATCCGCAACCACAATTGCAATTGCAAAATAATCTTCAGTTTTAATAGAACATAGAAGATTCATATTTGTTTGATTGCGGGGTAATACCGTGATTATTATTTCTCATTAAAGTGAGAAAAGAAACATTTTCAAAAACATTAGCGCGAGTGCAAATGTATATATTTTCATAATGACTATGGCCGTAATGTGTTTGAGACGTCTTGATCCGAGCATACACAATGCACAAATGAACCTGTAGTGCGGAATATGCTTAGAAAAAGTGTTCATATCACCGAGTCATTCACAAAATATGGACACGCTGACATATGGTTATGTAGGTAGGTTAAACTAAACATGTCCAATGAAAAAGTGTTCTAAACAGGATTAATGATAGACGATGGTTTGTTTTTCTTTATTTATCACAAATGTCACCATACGTGAATTGGAAACGTAGCATGGAAAACACATGATTAGAAAAAACATCAACACTTATTAAGGTAATACATATTTTTTCTTGTCGTAAACGGAAACAATCGATAAAAGAATCAATAACCAATCAACCAAAAAAAGTATCATTTACTCACCATTTCTGATTGACCTCTACCAGAATCCCACAGCGGCAATAGGCCATGGAAAATGCGTTTACTCGATTTAATTTGTCCTGCTGAAGTAACCGCAACTTTTCCATACGAAATGCCCTTTGGGTAACGTGCTTTGACTTCTTGAATGAGCTCGTCGCCCGCCGCTGCAACTAGTTGTTTGGATATAGTTCCAACTCGAAGATCTAGATCATAGTAAGTCGAGTTGACAAGCACATCCGCCTGCAAATAATATCCGTTTGGCGTAGTATTACTTGGTATTAATATTTGATACATGTATTATCTTAAAAATATAGTACAATACCGATATTCGATAATACATTTGACGGAATAACACAATCGTATTGCGTTTGTGTTGGATATTACCTAAGCATCCGAAAGTGTTCCGATCGTCACAGAAATCTTTGATCCAAATGAACCTGACCTCGGACATGATTCTGAAAGTTCTGAAAGTGGATTAAATCAAATTTATAATTAAATAAGATCACACCAGCATCTGTTATTTACTACATTTCGTATCAAATTGCAACACTTTACATTAAACAACTTTTATGTGTACATACAAAAAAACACATAAACAACCTTGTGGTTGTCCCCGCAAATGGGCTTCATAGCCTGAAGCCTTGGAGAACGCATCAATATGTTCCTCTTTAATATCACAGATCACGATATGCTGAATGGCACTTCCCTGTCCACTTTGGAAATATTTAGCAATTGCGTCAATCATTATTTCAGCAACTAGTTCAGGAGGAAAGCCTGGCATGCCAGTTCCTATTGGTGGAGTCACTATTTTATGTAATCCCATTTTGTCAGCACGTTCGATGGCATTGAATAAGGCACTGCTTAGTAACCGATCTTCAATTGAACTTTTCTTTGTCCAGGTTGGGACAATAACGTGTAGTACACATTTGAACAAAAGATCCCCAGCCTTTGTCACATAAACATCGCCAATCATAGCCTTGTTTTTATCGTTCTGTGCGTCAAGTTCCTGCTGAATTCTTTTCCCACCTGTAGTACATATAAAATTCACTCGGTAATAATTAACAAAATAGTACCCTAATCTATAATGTTGAAATAAGCATCTTTAATAAACAATAGAATTGTTAAACAAATGAAATATCTTTTTGCGAATATTATTGACTGGTATTTTAAGAAGCGGTTGAAAGAAGACAATCATAACCTATAGGACTAAAATATCGATTTAATGAAATGGTCTGAAAAGAATTGCATGCTGTTAAGTTAACCATAAGGGGCAATATTTGACTTCATTTCCACCCGCAGTAAATTGATTTCCTTATTTGTATATACTTAGCTGTGACAAACACAATTATTTATTACACACACATTTAAAAGAGTATCGTTTCTACGAACCTTTTTTAACTAACAAGGCTCCAAGACCTAACGTGTTCGACAGATCACCGGAACATGGATTGATAATCGCGTCTGCCTTTATTCGCGTAATATCTCTCGTGATTAACGTCAATCTGCAAGGTCCGATAGAATATGATTCACCGCTTGTTAAATCATCCGCAAGATCGTGAGTTTCGCTGTCCGCATCATTAAGTCCATACCTTAATACACACTGTCTTTTGTCTTCAATTTCCTTCAGGGCTCGTGTTCCAGACTTCTGCCCGATGAACTTATCGAATCCCGGAGAAGTAACCGAAACATTTTTAAGTACAATATTATCAATTAGATTTTGTATGTTCGTTATCATAGACCTTACAGCCGATTGTGGACCTTGAAGCATTAAACCCTTCTTAATTGGTTCGTCGATGTACTCACAAACTACTTTCAGTCGTTGATACTGCTCTTCAATACGTCGGAGTTCATCTTTCTTATGTGTGTAAATAAACTGAAATTTACCGGGTTCGATATCAATTATTTCATACGCCTCAGAATTAGCAGTTACAAATGATTCCAGTTCTTTGATTATTTCGTCATTAACTGCAGCTACCGACGTTATTGGAAGATTGGGTCCCTTGATCGCAAACTTTACAAGTCCTTCGTGTTTTGTCTCTAGTTGATGCAGGAACTCGGTTCCCTTGGAGCTGCCTAATACAGCAGTTTCATCTTCAGACAATTTCTTATTCGACTCCAATAAGGTTTCACGTAGTATTTGCACGCATTTGTGCAGATCATTTTTATTGCTTCTTTACATGTAAAGCGTGCTACTTTCCTCAAAATCCCAAACGCCAATCAACTCTTTATGGGAAAAGGCTTTCTTTATTATGTGTCTTGTTCGATTTTTGAACAGCAAATCGACTGCCAACTGTGTGTAACCTAAAAATAAACTGGCATATATTAAACTCGTGTTTTTTTTTCAAACAACAACACTCTTATTCTTAACACATCGGAAACCTTAGAGTTCGATGCAATAAAGTTAAAAGATATTGCATAAACTGAAGGTCAACAATAAACGTTAAGATCCTTTAAACATCAATTTAAATCGTTCTTATTTAATTTAAGACATGCTGTAATACTAGCAAAATGAAAAAAAAAGTAAAGAGATACAAGCTGGAAAGTACCTGCAACGTCAGTTCGCACAAAGTTGGCCAATGTATCTTGTACGATACTCATTGCTTTTGCCACTTTTTGGAACCGCCCATGAAAAACTTTTTATTAATGTACAAAGTAATACAAAAGACAGAGGCAATAATAATAAATACGTTAAATCATATCAACAGAAAAACGAATTAACTAGATAAATTGAGCTTTTTGCCTGAACAAATATGTATTGACACGCATGCAAAATTCGAAACATATTATTGTATTAAGGTAACAAACTTACACACCGAAAATGTAAATTGTTTGGTCACTCCATCCATCGTAATATCAACAAATTCCGTCTGAAGGCGGCCGCTTATGTTTGATGCTTTTAACAAGATGTATTCGAAGTTCCTTAAGTTTAATATTTTTGTTGCTGTTTCGTTATGTTTTTCCAACTTATTATCCAGTTCTGTTATAAGTTTTGCAATGCCCTTTGAAAGCTGAGCCACTGCGTTGGCTTCTCCAACAATTACGATTCCCGACGATTTTTTGTCAAGGAAAACAGCCCAAGGCTCTTGTCGTTGATCCGTTATGCTTCGTAGCTTTATCTTCATCTGCTCATACAACTAAACAAACAATACGATTAAGCCGTTAAATACAAATATCACCGGTTTGATCTTGATAGACTTTCTAAATAATTCAAACGTTGGTTAAAGACAATGTGCAGCATAGTTGGTTGAATGGTGCTTAAGCAGCAACCGAGTATTATGGCAGTGCTCTAGGTAGCAGTGTCAATGCATAAACACACCATAAATATAGCCATCAAAAAGCCCATTAAAGCAAATATTTACAATCTAACTATTATTTTTTAAACACATACAACTCAAATGAATACAAAAAAAAGAATAACAATTTTCAAGAAGTGGACCCGGAAAATAAACGTTCAAAGAGGTTAATATAATTGCAAATAATTGTTAACTCTACAGTAAAAACCTTATATATGAACATAACACGTGTACACTATTGAGGCATCCCCTATATTCTGAGAAGATTTGTTCATACAAAAGATTGACACTATTTTCGGTTCTAAAAAAAAAACGAGAAAAAGAGTCGGTATCGGTGTTTACTTTACTCGGTAGGAATTTCATGGAAGTTAAAAACATTTGATTACTGGTACCATTATACGGTGCTTAACATATTTTTTTTAAACATTCATCGTTTATCTCTTTGTATTTGTTTAAGATTGAGAAAATAACATGTTTTAATTAAAATCGTTTAAACTCTCTATACTTACTTAAATAAGTCGAAATAAGATAAAGCTTACGTGATGTAAAAAAAAGTAGCCTAGGCGTTAACAAAAACTGTATAAGCATCCGTGTGTTGTTTCCGAACAGTTTACATTAAACGAAAAACATAACGGATGGCCAAACATGATTTTAACCAATGCCTTCCGCATTATTACAACCAGAAGCAAAACATAATAAAGCTTGTTTTGTGATTAAGGCCATTAGCTATAATCAAGTTCTATATAAAAAAATGCTATAACTTTCTTAATTTAATTTATTACAATTTAGTAAAGAATTCAACGCCTGACAATATCAGCTATGAAGGCACATACATATTTGTAATCACATTTCAGATTTTTCTAACAGCAAATATATTTACCACATTTAGCAAAAATGAAAATAATGGAACATTTTCGGGAGAGCAGGTTAAGTTTCCTTATGATTGTCTTTAGCTTATGGAAAGTAACAATTTGCCTATTAAATACCTCCGATGCCACCATATTTGTGTCGTTTACTTTAAGATCGTCGAATATCCACGAGATGCGTTCATGACACCTTACTTTCCAATTGTTAATAAAGGGTCGTGATACAGGATCCTTCGGATCGACGGTGCACTCGATTAGCAATCTTTTACTACTGTTCTCATCTACAATCCAAACTGGTCTACCAAACACATCTTTCAATGAAGCCTCAACTTTTGCTTTATGTTGTTTTGACTCAAACAAGAACCTTCCAGAAAAAAAACAAAGCCCATTATCAGGTGTAAAACGAACAAAGACATTATTTAATTAAATACCAAATTCCCTACCTGTGAACACCCCTGTAAAATAAAGAGTTTACAATTCAGATTGTATTATTTCGATACATGCGTATTTTTTATCATATATAGTCGCTAATGTAAATTTGACAAAGAAGATTCCTGGACCTCTGGTTAAATTGTGATACATAATCCTCACTTTGCCCATATGAGTACCAGGTTTAATAAATATCGTGCAATTCTTATTTCCGCATTTTTTTTTATTTTTTTTTTTGTAATATTCAACTGAGATATCAACTCTGGATATTACAGTTGATAGGTAAACGAATTAATGTGGTGAAATATTTTGCTTTTTGAGTTTTGACTTTGCGGAGTGAGCCACAGGGGAAAAATTGAAAAGGTGATAATAATTTACAATTATACTATTCTTAAACTTACAGCCCAATAGGTGCTATCAGAGTTATTATATTGCTTTTCTTTAGGTAACCGTGACCTTAAATTTGATACCCGATGACAAAACGTTTGGAGGATCCTCATAATAATCGTTTAAAATGATAACAAGCTCCTACCACGATCTTCAATATTGTATGGAAAATAAAATATTGCAGTTTGTTAAAGAATAAACAGATGTGGCTTACGGAAAACGTATTGTACCGCGGTAACACACGGGCAGGTAATAAACAATGTCCCTTTCAAATGCTTATTTTAAGAGATCTTTAACGAAAGCTGAGAAGCGAACTGTATGCGACTTGTTATGGATGACCTTGTCGTGCAACATCT
Source organism: Dreissena rostriformis (assembly GCA_007657795.1). Taxonomy (NCBI): domain Eukaryota; kingdom Metazoa; phylum Mollusca; class Bivalvia; order Myida; family Dreissenidae; genus Dreissena; species Dreissena rostriformis. The sequence continues at coordinate 89,782 of VMBQ01006188.1, read as the reverse complement.
TGAAAACCCTTAGACAGAGGGAAAAACCTTTCATTGAATTGGACGATGTATGAGAACAATGCATATTTGGGTTTCATAAAAGTTCAATACATGTGAATCGTACTTGGCTCGATATTGGTCGAGATCGTCTATAAGCACAGGTTCTGGAATTGCAATTTCCCCTGAAGGGTCGCGGTCCAAACAAGGGTAGTACAAAGACACGGTAAGAGTACAGTTGTGTAGTACATGCGTCCTGTCTTCCTTGACCACGCTTGCGGCATCTGTTACAATGAAATATATAGTGAAATATGCTTTCATATAGTTTTATGCTGAACAATACTTTCAAGAAATACACCGACGAGGATATTGATATAAAATAGAACGTTTAAGGCCAAAATTAAATATTTTCTTATTTGAGACCCCCAGTGTTATTTTACTCCTGTGAACAGTCATCTTCTGTAGAAAAATTGCAGCAGACCCTAGACAGCAGCTATATTAATACAGCTGATATTAACGTTGTGAATCCAATTTTATGGCGTAAAACATCACGAAGAGGTATATAACATGGAGTACCCAGATGTTCCTCAGAACGACATTTGAAACCAATGCGTGCACATCTGATATGAATATTTCTAACAACAATCAAACAATTGTAGTTGAAATGTGAAATATGGTACCTGATACATGTTTGAAGCTAACAATAAACGCATGGGTAAGATCATGATGTGGTTCGATGTACAAAACGTCTCCACCACCACTCAAAATTGTGTTTTTAAAATAACGTTCCAGTGATTCCGGTGTTGACTTTGGATTACACTCTTTTACCAAAACTTTGGACGACACCTCGAACGGAGTAACGGCCTAAAATGCTTCTGCACACGCATTTCGCTCGCAGATTGTCTTCAAGTAACTAATATCTGCAAAACAATGCCGTTACAAAAGCTATGTACTATACATTGGATGTGATAAGTGTATACAATATATGTTAATACATTAACGTGTTTCCACCATTTGAAGATATTTATTATTGACATGATGCCGCACGCTTTATTTATTTATTATCGTTCTCGAAGTATGGCATTTATGTCCATTTTAACTGCGGCCAAAATGATATGCTCTTAATGAATACAGACGTTCCAAAATGTCCAGAAACTGCTAACCTGGCTGTTTGTTGAATTCAAAAACAGCTGTGCTGGGCATTGCTCCTCGAACGATCTTCTTAGGTACAATATTCCATTTTGTTTGTATGAATTGAGAAGCCATTTCATCAGTGGTCTTATCAGACATACCGCTCACGAACACTCTGACAGGATCAAATGTCGGCGATATATATTTTGTGACTTTCATCAACGACCCCTTGTAATATATCCCGCCGCGTCTTTTTGCCTTTTTCACAACGTCTTCCGCATCTTGTTCGAATAAAAGCGTGCGTATAAACAATTAAACAGTTGATCATAAAACGAATTCCTAACTGGCCAAAATACAGGCATATCTCATTACTTACGTTCCGAGGAAACTTATAATTGGAATTTGTCATCATCGGCTTCATATATAGATCATGTCAATGATGATATTTTGTGAACTAAATTGTAATGAGAGAGTTACATTCTCTTATGACATTATTTAAAGGTCAGCAAATGCATTATGTCCACGACAATTGGTAGTGTGTTCAAATTCGAAATTCTTAAAAAACAATCAATTCGCATACACACTTGATCTTATCTAATTGTTAAAGATGCATTGTGTTACATAACATACTTAAAATCTCATATAAGTAACACTCAAACGTATTGTAGAATATATATATAGCTTACCATTGCAATTTCTATATGCAATGGTAACAGCTTTTTTGTTTTTACTCAGCTCGAATGCGACAATATCTCCTCCTCCAGACTTGGATTTAATTTCAAAAAACAACTTCATTTCTGCGTTCACCACGTTCGCTTGAAATCCTGTAACAGTCACCTTTGGGCAAGATACGACCTCTTTATTCCCGTCATCATCGAAGACGCGCCGTTGAGTTTCTCTTGGTGGAACTTTTGGCTTGTTGGAAGAGTACATTTTAATTGAATCGCTGACGCGCATGGTCATGGAGTCCAAGCTATAATCTCTTTGCTCTACAAACACACGCCATACAATACATTGCATATCAAGTAACTGAACGATATTAACAAAACATACACTAGTGGATGACATCTGACACTAAACCACTCTCAAGTCTAGTAACAAGAGCTGCTCCAGGACATTGTGCTCGACTATTTTTCCGCTTGAAAAGCATACTGTACATTTTCTGTTAGTCACCTTACATGCTGCCTAGAACGACATGATGATCTCAAGGGCATGTATGAAGTTTCAATTGAATGTCTTTAGAAGTTGTTGAGATATGTATGCGTTGCATGAAAACTTCAACAAGAATGTCATCCTGCATAAAACCTTAACCATACATTGAAAAGTAAAAAAGATTAAAAACGAGGGCATAATCCTTCTAAAAAGATTGTCATAGTTACAGGTCTTTATCAGTAAACATTAATTAATACCCTAAAAACCTTTGCAACGTTTTATTTCAACATATATAGTAAAAATAGAGATGTGGTATAGTTGTACGAAAACGTTAATCGGTACGTAAACAAAGGTGCATTCTTCTAATAAATTGCAGTTCAAAGTAACGGAGCCATGTAATTGACCGTGTATATTTGACATTTATGTGTAACCTTAAATCACGTGTCTGCCTCGTGCCTTCAAACGGTAGAGGATATTTAGTGTGAACTCGAAAAATAGAGGTTTTAATATTTGACCCTCATTTACAACCTTTGATCTTGAATTGACGTGACTGAATCAAGCACATATTCTCAATGACCAATACGCTTGAGCGAAGGTTCATTAAACACATACAATGGAATTGGCTAATTAGAGATGACAAAAACGTGGACACTCAAACATTGATACTTCAACCTCGACCAATTAAGTACCAGCGTATCATCTGCATATCATCGTTAACCTCCGGAATGTGTATTAAACAAAAGCGGTTAATATTGTTTCAAAGATGCTGCTTTTGTATTAAAAAAATTAGCAACAAGAGTTTAAAAGGTGGAACAAAAAAAGAAATTTTTAAAAGGTCCGGTCTACAAACAAAAGTGTAGTGGACTTCTTCTATTCAAACTGAAGTTATTTTGAGAAAACCGTTTTCCTTTTTTCAGAAATATTGTCCTTAACCTTAATTTGACTGGTCCCAAATGCAGTCCCTAACAGGGTCTAAAAGTGAGGTATATACACACAAAATGTCAGTGTTATACCTCCTTTCGTAAACAATGTATTTTTGCAGAAGTCGGTTTCTTTTTTTAAAAAACAATAAAATTATCAGGCCATAAATACAACCGCATATTTGGTCTGCATGAAAGCTATATACTCACAAAATATAAGTGCAAAATTTGCAATCGAACATACATTATTGAGTAGAGATCCTTTTGTGTAAGTTAGAGCGACCTTGACCTCGAACTTATTGCCCCAAATAGCATCACAAGCAAGGACTACATGCACGTTTTAAAAAAAAAAGTTTTATCAAGATTGGAATATATGCTAACTGGTGTTATTGACCGGATCCAACCCGTTGCATGTTTATTTACGGCAAACAGAACAAGATCTTCGCCCCACTGAATTAAAAGCAATTCCAAGCTCCGCATAAGCTACCTTCACACGATATTGGAATGCAGTACCTTCATCCTAACTAAAGTTATTGAGCGGCAACAGATTGTTTTAATTAAAGCAAATCTTGAAGTGACATTGATCTTGAGGCTGTCTGGCAGGATATCGATATCTGCCAAAACGGTATGCCATTAGACATAATCACCAATTTCCGTTTTCAACGTTTTAACACATCATCGTCCTAGACTTCGACAGCCCATCCACAGAAGAAACTCCCTAATGAACGTTCGCCGAAGGCATTCCAAAATTACGTCTCTTTTCTTTTTTTAAATTGAGCGTTGAACAATACAAATAATGATGACTTTTGAATTGACAGACAACTTAATGTATCAACGCAATTTTTAGATTAATATGAAAGAGTTCACACCAGCAAAAGGAATTATCTGCCCAGCCAATTACTAAATTACCTTGATAATCTGAACCCTTGATTCCATCCGCGCTTTTCATATAATGTATATAATAGGGACGTATGTACGTTTTACCAATAATTAAAACTCATAATTCCCACAAATTGAACCCCAAAAGGCAAAACACTTCATGTCGGTAGGCGCTACCACACGTCCGGTTAATCGCCCTAAGCGTGATAAGATCATTTTAACTAAATTCCGTCTATTTGCATGAATCGTATGGAGCTTATATGAGGGACGGAAAGACGCACACAGAGCTATACTACAACTTCAATCCAAAATTACGGCGGAAATATTGACATAAAATAAAATAATTATAACTAAAAAACATACCGTCTGGATCATCTTCCTGCAAATCGCGCTGTATATCTGAATCATGGTAATCAGGAGGTTCTTCCTCTGTTGTACGTTTTTTCTGTTTAGGTGGTATCTCAGGACATACACTTATTTTGGTTTGATCATTCATTGACATGTCTACATACGCAGAGCCTTCACAGTTTTGGTATTGTGAATTCATTGATTGTGGAGAAGCGGCCATTGAAACTGGTGACAAACCCATTCCTGTAGCTTGGACATTGGGATAAGCAGAATGGAACATTGGCAGCATAAGGTATCCATAGGGAGGCGTCAGAAGCTCCGATGTTGACGGCTGCATATCCTTGCTCTTGGGAACGCCTTGGGTGAGTGTTTCGGATTGTGGTTTGAAAACAGAACACGTTGTTTTTTTGACTACCGTCTCCGCATCAATTGATAGGGTCAAGTACATTGGATCTGTGCTCAGTGTCGTCTCTGCCGTATCCCCTTTAATAGCAGTGTCTTGAACATCAATGCCTGGTTCTTGCGCAGGTGGTGAAAGCGGGGAGTTGGTTATTGAAACTTGTTGCAAACCGATTGCTGTACTATCTTTGGTCTTAGGCATTTCGAAGTGAGTTTTAACGACGGATTCAGTGGCATCTGTGAATACAGAGAAATATGTGCAATCACCTGCCATTACATAATACTGATCACCTGGGTCGGATGTTTTGGCTGTTTGCGGGTTGAAACGCTTTGCTTCAGCATTAAGTTCATTTTGTGTTTTTCTAGAACCGGAGTAGTCCGCACATGATGTAGATTCCTTAATCCCTTGCTAATCCGTTTCGTATGTTTGATTTAAATTCTCATCGATGCCTATGTTAGGTTTATAATCATCACCGCCCTCAAAATTGATTTTGTCATCAGTCATCAGATTTCAAGTCAGTTTAAAAAAAACCGTTAGTTGTTATCTACTGAATAATTTCTCAGCAATACATAATCTTCACCCACATTTGCTGGAAGGTTCTTTATGATAGTGTGTCCATCTTTGCATCATCGTCACATGTCAATTTATTGAAAAACTGAATAAAAAAAAATAAAAGGCAATTTATTATTTACATACTCCCATCAACTGAAAGGAGACAAAAAGTTGTATAAATACTAAACACAATCTTCTGCCAAAGACAGGTAAGCGACTACAAAGGAGTACCTATTACATTATGTAAACAACAGCAAATGGAGGCTATATATAATGCAGACAATATTGATCTTAACTCAACTGGTAACAAATTGAATCATAAGCCATACACACATTTACGCTACCTACTCACAATATGTCAGCACACTATCTCTATCCAAACACATGCTACTGAGCAGACGCCTTATTCTATTTTTAGTAGCAGTCACTTTGACCTAAATTCGACTTGTCCGTCATAAATGCCCATGCTGTGTCTCCCTATAAGCAACGTACACCCAACACTGCAGTGCAATACCATTCAAACTCAAGTAATTGATCAAAAACATATTTGTTGCACTTTTAGAAACAGAGACCTTGACCTGACTGACTTCAGATGCAACCCTAAGTCTGCATGTAATGAACCTACACACACAATTTAAGCACATTATATCCAACCAAATTCAAGCTATAATGAGAAAAGCATTTTGTATTTTTTAGTTTCAGCAATCTTAATTTTTACCCAACATGCCCCAAATACAAACCCAAACGATGTCTCCTTAAAAACTAAAGTTATTGTCCAGAAATCACCTGCTAGCTGTTTTTCTGTTTAATTTACAATAACCTGGACCCGGCACTCACCAAATACTATTCCAAGCTAGGGCTGAATACAGGCATGCTTTTAATATGCCAAGTGTGTTTCAGATTGGTAATTGCAAACATTAGTTATCGACCGAAACCACCAGTTTGACACAGCCCACGTTCTTGCCATAAATCAATCTTATAACGATAAGTTTCAATTTCTATATCACTAAGAACTTGTTTACACTCAACAAGAATTACATGTTTTAAACTACATGTATGGGAAAGTGTGATAAAGTCATAAGTCACATTTTATTGAAATATTTTATGGATGGCAAAATTATTCGAATATTCGATTGAATGGTCACCGTCAGTATTCGAACAACAGAATTGATATTCGCATTTTCTTTTCCAAACGTAATTGCCCTTATATTAAATGACCTGCGAGCAGCTTACTAATTGGCACCCGAAATCATTTGGGATTAACATGTTTGATATGACGTTCTTCTAAAATATTTACTAAAACTTATCTTTTTAATTAAAACAATTCTCAGATTATTGTAGAGGAACGTGTATGTCTCTTTCCATTTATATTGACACATAATTAAAGAGTTTAAATCATGTAAAAAAAATGTTCACGTTATAACTCTAATAATTGTAAGACAATTAAATGAGTATGCATTTGAACAGATAATAAAATAACGAAAGTTCTTTCTACTGTGAGCTGTCACTATGAAGAAGACAATGTTTACTAATATGTAAGATGTGCAGACAAATAGACCCTATTTGAGGCAAAGCGATACTACATATTATAACCATTATCTTAGGGTGATTGGGATTTTAACAAAAATATTTTAAGACAGATACTACATTTAATGTTTTGTGTTTTGTAACTTTAAAATTTAAAGTCTGCATTAATGTTAATAAGGTGTGAACATTTAGATTTCAAAATAAAATCCAACAGATATAAAAATGGTACTTTCAACAAAAGCATAACCAAGATATGGCGAAAGATCGTCGGCCCGTCGGACGTTGCCGACGAAAATTTCAAAAGGCCGGCGGTTTAATGCAAGATCGTCGAACTAACTGTCCGGTAATTTTTTATTCCAAAGATTTTAACTCTTGCAGTTTTCACAACATTATGTCGTGGCTTCCATTTCCTGATATGTCGGGACAGAATCAGACCATAGCGTCAACATTCGTAGCTACCGTCAGTGTATTATACTGCAACATTGGTAAATTCCGAGAATGATTCCAAAAGTCAACTTTAATGTTAGCCAATGAGAAAGTGTATGCAATTAAGTGTCCTCTAAATATAATGTTGATCTTGCATTCAATTTTTAAATGTGCAATTGTGTATGTGCAGATCTTGTCAAACATCACACTTTACTATAGAAGGTATTCAAAATGATCACACTTACATTTGCTAAGGTAACATTTTAATTAACATAATGACAGAAACATAAAATATGTCAGCGTCCTTACTTCTGTTTTCATATTAAACAAAAGGATTTCGCAACTTCATGTTTATAAGTAAAGACCTTTGAAATCGTTTCACTGAAAGTAGTAAACAGTCGTTAAGTTAAAAGCAATGTTGGTGTAATTTGTTATTGAGTTTTAAGTGGGTGAGGAAGATATCAACACACTGACATGCTGTATTTGCATTGAATAGATCTACTGGGTTTTACTAAAATATGAAAGAATTTAATTAACTTGTTCGAGCGAAAGATTTGTAAAGCATATAAAATAGACCATAACAATCAGAGAAGAATTGTGTATGTTAGTTGTGTTAATAGGTAGTTTTGTTTTTAATCCAATATGCCATTTAAGGCACATAAGGACAACATATTTTCGCAAGAAAAAAACAAAAAGAAAACACACGCAAAATGAAACAAACAACACACACGCACACACACACACGCACTCATTAAACTAATTATGAGTTAGAAATAATAATTACCGAAACATTCTTTAATAATAATAATCGAATAATTCCTTAACTGAACATAAACAATAAACAGAAGAAATCATAAAGTTACGAAAAAGTTAGCCCTATCGAAACAAAATAAAGAAATTATTCGGTAATTAGAACAAAAATGGTGTCGGCAAATTACATAGAAACAGAGATATAAAACATAACGATACCCATATTATAAACATATGCACAAATCATAATTTTCTCTGTACGATGAATTTAAAAATTGGTTGAATATGTTTATCAAACGATTCTAATTGATGACTTATAGTAATATTTGTAAAGGCATATAAGTATTATTTTCAGTTTAAAAAATGCCTGTCCGTGTTTGCCCTGCTAATGTTATTTGCGTCTTGTCTAAGATCCACCACTTATAAAACAACTTCAAGAAAAGACATATCACTAACAATTTCAAGTTTAATATTTTCATAATTATATGTAAATAGTATGTTCCTTGAAAGTTGTCGAGCATTTCAGAACACAATAACCTTCGTGTTATTTACATTAACTTTTAATTGCCATTTTTGACAGTCGTCATTTAGAATTCAGAATCCACATTGTAGGCGCTGAGGTGTATCACCATCAGAGTATAAGAGAATGAATACCTGAAACATCAGAAGTTCTACACCTTCCTACCCCTTTAAGGTGAACGTTTTGTTCTAAATCGTTAAGAAATAGAGAAAAGAGAAATGGTGATAAACACTCACATTTTTTTACACCAAAAAGGCAGTTAAAGTCTTTTCCAACTGTGCTATGAATTTTAATTTTGGATTTAATAGAGTCATACATAATTTGTATAACATTTAGCATTTTATATTTTATCTACAGTGCTCCCGCTAGGCCCAAAAGGGGGGCGCAGCACCATACCGCCCCAAGGTCCCACCCAGCCCCGCTTGTACCCCACCATGCCGTTTTGTGAGCTAATCGCATCATTATATTATAAGAAATGCTATTTGAAGTTTCAATAAATTAATTCAATGTTCACAGTGAAACTAATGTAAATACTCCAGAAACAATGTTTTAAATGAAAATCATGTAATATGAAATATATACATGTTATTACACTTATTTATTCAAATAAGAAAACGATGCATGTAAACAAAATGAACACATTTGTGTAATATAACTATTTTATACATTTCTTGTGCATCATTTAAGTTTCCTGTATGAAAAGTAACTTCAAAACATTTAAAACAATCAAAACATTTGATAACTGAGCTATTTTAAGTAAACAGATATACTAGATTGCTCTCAGTATTTGCTTTCACAGTGAGTATCAGTAATTTCGAAAAACATTTGACTGCAAGTGCACGTTTACAACTTGCATTACAAACTACTAGCCACTGTTGTCTGTGCGTTGACATAAAATTCTAATATGACACATGCTTGAAGTTTAATGCGAAACTTGAGCATGACTATGACTTTGACATATGTTATGTACTATCTTTGTTATGGTAAGTCTGAGATACGTAAATCTAGCCATATACATAGATGTTACAGGTGTCTGGTTTTCTACCGTTTACCCTTTGAGTTATCAAATTTCATTAAACATTCATATCTTCATCAATGGGGTAATGCACAATTTATACTTCAATGTAGTTCTTTTTTTTCATAATGAAGACAGTTTACATAAATCTTTACAATTTAGGAAGTATTTAATTAAGTTGTGAATAGTACATCCTTGTTCAGCAGCTGTTGTTGATGTTACTAATGGCTGCTTTGAGGTGAGTTTCAGCGAATCACTTAACTCATGGTAATGCTTATATTACAAAAAAGTGGCATTTCTGGGAATGTTACTGTACTATATCAAACTTATCTATTAGAAAAGACCATTTCTTATAGTATTTTTATACATTATTTCCCTTTCATGGACTACCTCCGGGATATGGTAGCTTTGGGGAAAATCCGTTAGTATTTTAATACAACTCTCATTGGTTGATGGTATTGGTCAGTGGTGTCTGTACCTATGGATTAAACGGGTAAAAACTATTCATCTCCGAAATGAAAACATAAATACATATTAATCATTATTTGATGTCCATGCCACGACACAGACTTGTATTTTGCTCCAAGAAAATTGTATCAGCGTCTTATATATGTGTTACCGTGAAAATAAACTTACCTACCATGGTAAATGTAACTTCTCAAATTCTATGTCACTTAATCAACAACACATGTTTTCATCATTTAGCCAAAATCCCGTCTGATTGTGCAAACGGTTTCTGAGATTTTATCTGTACAGTTTCCACTTAATCTACAGACTAACAACACTCTCACATCATTCTGCATTGTTAACAACACATTAATTACTCACGAACTGTGTTAATAATCAAACCACTTCTTACTATCGTAGTTAACAACCAACACCAAATCTTCCCTTGGGAGGTGACAAATAAATTTACATCTCATCAGAATCGGAAACTGGTGAACATTCACCAGCACAGTTACCAACCAAAACCCACATCACGTCTAAATAGTCACATACAGGTTCATAATGCAACTGTTCTTTAACAAATCAAATCACACCACAACTGAATGGTTAATACTGATACACATCTCATCTTAATGACAAATTAATGTGTGTTAATTCCATATCAATAACAGACATAAACGAGGATATCCCAAATGTGATCGATACACATTTTAACATTCTTTTCAGAACACACTTTAAAGGTTCTTTAAAGAATCAGAAAACAATTAACTCACATTAAAGACAAAACAGACAAGTTAAAAAAGTGTGGGGTGGTATTTTACATACAGTGTGAACAATGCAAGAACAATTATATAGGTAAAACAGAAAGATCATTGGGCATAAGACTGAAAGAACATGTAGCCAGATCCAACTCGACCATATAGAAACATTGTTCTCACACGGAACACAAGATCGATCCTAACAATACCAAGATACTAGCATAAGAGGACTCGCACATAAAACGGCGGATCAAAGAGGCAATCAATATCAAACAACGAAGTCCGTCGCTTAACCAGGACGAGGGGCTGGAACTTCCGCCGTTGAAAAATTCTCTCCTAGTGTCACGTGACCATCCTACGTCACGCGACTCGCTCAACTGACAGCACATCGCTGATGAAGACTGTGTGATATACAGTCAAAACCGACCTAGCGGTCAACTCAAAATAACGGTCAACTACAGACAACGGTCAGTCTGTAGTCAAAATATGCAAGTAAATTCAAATTTTGCTCTGAGTTTTGGAATTTATTGACTCAAATTAAAGGTTCTTGTTCACAGTTTGAAAATAATATTTGTAAAAAATGCAAATAGAATGTATAAATTATCGTAAAAAGCGAAATAACACTCATGTTTAAGACAAATTGCTAAAATATTTGTTTATTAATTGATAATCATCATTTAAAATGAGTAAACTTATAAAGCGTGTATAACACTTTTACTTGATAATTTAGAAAAAAACCTGCAATACTAATTTAAGATTTTCATTTGCTGACAAATACTACAACCTGCGTGATGCAGTGGTAGCACTAACGTTTGGTTACAGAAGTCCCAGATTCATATTCCGGCGACTGTAATATACTTCATTCATATTTTATCTTGCTTTTATACTTAGTTAAGACTTTTTATACATTGAAATGTGTAAGTAAAAATAGTTATTTTTATTTTTCAAAAATATAAAAAGCTGTGATTGCAAAACAAGTCCCTTTAATAAGATATTTCAAGTTCCTGAATAGACTGACGCGATTGCTTAGAATTGATTATAAATGCCAAGGATTGATTTATCCCAGATATATTTAGGTTACTTCATAAGTACAAGAGGGTCTAAAAGAGTATATAAATATGTATTTGAACAGTGGAGCCTTTGTTTCAAAAATGAAGTGGAAGAGCATTCTCCGGAGACACATAACAAATCCGTATATAGAAGCCCGGTACTCGGGACTATGTACTCAAAGACCTGTCAGATATTATGCCGAATGACGCTTACCCATATGTACCTTATGCAATCATGAAATCCAATCCAGAGTTGCTGCCCATAGTGAAATCAGTGAATAGAGCGGTAGGGCGTATGATGTCAAGATTATACGCGGAACAGTGTCACAAGTGCTCAAAACGGTGTGAAAATATTGTTGAACATTTATTTTTCTTCTGCCCGAATAATAATCCCCACATAGCACGCATACTTGCACTCGTCATTAACACTTTGGGGTAAACTGCTTCTTAAACTGGTTCAGTTAACCGCTTGAACAACAAGCACCTGTATTGTATGTCACACATTCCTCAACGCCAGCGCGTCAAATTTTACAATGTTAAACATGTTTTATCGTGTTTCAAAGGGATACGTTTAACAAATAAAAGTCTTCCTCGGGCAATGTGATCCTAAAGAATTAACAAAATGAACATGTATTGTAGATTTTCGTAACTTGAATTCTTATATATTTAATTCCATGCCTATAAATAATAGTTCAAACTTATGTTTATATGAGTTTACTCTGTTTATAATGTAATTGTTAACTGTTTTTATCGCCGACGACGTCTTCAATATTGTACAATATAAACATATTATGCGTATGGTGTTTTGTTAACTATTGTAAATTGTGTCTGTTTATTTGTTCAGCTCTTCATGTATTTGGAGGAAATAAAGTTATATGTATATTTCCTGCAAATACATAAAGAGCTGAACAAATATATATATATATATATATATATATATATATATATATATATATATATATATATAT
>VMBQ01006188.1:38131-72249 GCA_007657795.1 Dreissena rostriformis | reverse complement strand
TATATATAATTTTAGGTGGGTTCTTTTACCAGAAAAAAAAACATAAAATTAATTTAACAAATGTATGGTTAATATGAATATTCAGAAGCGCAACCGCGCAGTTTGGCTAATTGCATGCTACCTTCCCCACTTGCTAAAGCGTCCGATCGTGACGGATGAATAATTGTATCGTTAGCTTACACCGAATGTAATAAAATGATCACATCAACAATTTCAAATAAAAATCTTTACTTATAAGAGAGATATTCAAGTTTGAAAAGTGTTTCGTTAGAAAAGTCTCGAAAACACTTGCAGGTAACCTGCAATCTGCAAAAATGCGCGGCTGCGCTCTTGAATATTCATATGAGGCGTACTTAAAAAAAAACGTTTTATGTTATACTGATATAAGAACCCACCTTAAATGATGAAATTGAAATAACTTTAAAATAATGTTGCGTTTTACCATTTCCACGTGCATAAAAGATGAAACCATTTACACCCCACGTGCTTAAGCGTCTGATCGTCACGAATTAATAATTTAATCATAAGCTTGCTCATAATGTAGTAAAATGATCACATGTACAATTTTAAATCAAAATCTAAACTAATAACTGAGAAATTCACGTGTGAAAAGTGTTGCGTTTGAAAAGTCTCCAAGTGTATAACACATTTGTTCACCAGAGTTCAGGGGTCAGATTAAGACTCTTAACAGATTTTATGTTAATTCATTTCATCCTACTATATCACAAGATCACATTAAATAAAGTTGAAGTATTTAATTACTGACGTAAGTATCGAAGTAACATGCATGCAAGCTAGTGCGATATTAACTTCAACATAACAAAAATTGAAAAAAAACAGTTTCACGTAAGAATGCATATTCTACTCATATAAACAATGCAGAACATGAATCTCAAAATTACAAAGTACAGAACTACATAAAACAAATAATATTTGCACTGAACAACATTACAGTACATGATTACGTACACAAATCACACAGCTCACTTAACAGAATGTAGTTCTGACTACTTTAACGTCTTCACTTACTCTTAACAGTCTCGTTCGTCCATTGGTGAGAACAGTAAGTCAATTACGTGATACATGGCAATCAAAGGATATTAATACAATGTTAAAAAAGCAGAGAGACAGACAGAACGACTGTTTAATAGCAACTCTACCTAAGTTCAAACAATGCAAATTTGGGTCGAGGAATAAGGAAGTAAACGTATACAAAAGAACACGCGCAAACTGTGACAAATGATCCGAGCAGGTAGATAAGTAGAAAAGTAGACACGTTTGGACTAGAGAATTATTTTGAGTTTGTACCTGATTATTATTTACCTTACTTCATAAAGTTCCGTATGTGTAACCACCATCTGCCAATTGAAAATGGCCGTGGCAAAATATTGAACGTAACCAAAGAAAGTGTCAACTGTGTAATTTAAATGACATTGGTGTTGAATTCCTAACCCTAACCCTGCAAACCAACGACAGCAACTACTCCAATACATTATACATAATACCAATAAAGCAATACTTTTTTAAAAGAATCATGAACAAAACAGATAGAACAATTTTTTGTAATTCAGTAAAATTTATAAAGACTATTTTAGATTGTTTATATCATCGTAGTAACTGTGTTGTAACATAATATAGTTTGTGTTACCTTACCCATACAGGTTTACCTATACTTAAATTATTTTGTAACTCACCTTTATACCTCTTGTTCACATTATAACACATGTGCTGATAGTATTAATAAACGAAACGAAACGAAACGATACTTTAACATACCTTTTGACGAAAGAAGACATAAATAAAGATTTTTCTAAAAAACAATGTCTAACAAACACGTCTTTCCGGTCCGAACTCTGTTGTGAATATGAAGTGGTAAACTACACAAGTTATTAGCCAATCAAATTATAAATTAAAATATAAAATGATAACTCCTGCGTAGAAAACCGGTTTCGCCGACTTCCGACTTCGCTTTTCTTCCTGGTTAACACATAGTTTTATTAAACCCAAAGTTACTTCTGTTATCAAAAAGTAGAAGGGCTGCGTTATACTGAACACGAAGTTCTATTTAACCCAAAGTAACTACCGTTCTAAAAAAGAACAAAGGTTACATAATACTCGTTTTAAATTGATTGAGTACTCGCCTGTCGATTTTAAGAAGCTCTAAACCTCACACATAGCCCAGAACGATTCATTTAACATTAAAGTGTGCATACAATTAGCCTCGTAGCATCACGCGGTCAATGAGCGGGGCCGTTCGTCTTTTTACTGGTAGAACGTATATGATGCAATAACACATTTAGGTGTTACGGCTACCGCCATGAGGTTAAATTTTCTCGCCATATTGATCAAGCATGTGGCTCATGTCTTCAGTGAGCAGGTTATGGTTTGCTGACGGTAGGTACAATAACGATTGAAATATTATTTAGACAAAGTCGTATTGCTACTTATCAACAGCTGCTTGGCGAGAGCATATCTACGTTATAATCTAAGTCGCAGTGTCATAAGAGTGCGACCCCACCTTTTACCAAAATAGGTTGTGGCAAAATTAGATCTCGTGTACACATTAATACAATACCACGTTTAATGATGTAATTTCTTTTCTTTTTCAAAAGATGGGACGTTTTGGGCGTAGAGGATACGATATAAATGTTTCTATTTGAATCGTCGCAAAGTCATAAAAATGCATGACAAATATATTACCAAATGCCCCTTCCATACTTGTATGCATGAGATTAAAACCATAATTCCACACTAGATTTACAGATTACCAATTACACCGAATATAGTTCCGATGCTTTTAAACTGTCTTAAAAGAGTGGCAAACTTCTTGTCTGCGACATTTGATGGGTTTTGTTCATCAGTAATGAAAGCGGTATCATTAGTGGAAGCGTTATTTGATTTGCAAATTTTACATGTTTGGGCCTGTGTCGTATTAGGTGCTATTCCATGGCAAGAAATGGAGAGCAATATTCTTTCTGATAACTCTTAATTTTTTTTACTAGTTTTCTAGAAGTTTTCAAGAGTTTGAAATCCAATTATAATGATATGTTTATTCACAAAAATTTTTTATTTGCTTATAGCTGAAACAATTACTATGTATAGACTGTTCTTCGACACAAATAAACGGTAATTTACTTTCACACTTTTTTTTAATCTACTTAATGAAAACACTCAATTCCAAAGTTCCGTTTGCATTACATTTCTTTATTATTGGATAACCATTACTTAAGTAACCACTACTAACCAACTCAATCATAGTGCCATCTTCCATAACAACTTTTCATAACAACCCTAACACTAACCCTCATCTTTACAACTTGATGAACATTCACATGTACGCTGTGTGATGATTAAACAATTGATGTTGTTGTCTATTACAATATGTACAATTAGTTTCAACATATTTTATTTCGTGAACAAACATGGTATACATTTGCATAGATTATACAGTTACAACTGAGTCACGTTGTTCCGAAAAAAAAGGATTAGAACTAAAGATCAAGATCTTTTAAAGTTCTTCTCCATACGCAGTAATTGCAAGCAAGTGTGTAGCATTTCTTAGGGTAGCAGACATGTATTTTAACAGTACAATTTATAAAAAATAATTCAACAATTGACGTAAATGCACGTTATCTAGAAAGAAAGAGTAGGTTCATCAATGTTGATGAAATAGATGTGAAGACACATCAGACAGACGAAAAGACAAAGCGAAACTGTTGAAAGAATAATAAGGAACTTGGCAGACAGCTAGATATCAACACGTTTACTACATTTAATGTACTAACGAACTGCATCGAAGATAAGCGTGTTTTTCTCCAAGTAAAGATTTTCATCACCAAATAATATAGTTGGTATGGTTTGAGAAGTATAAGTAGCAATTGTTCTGAAAAGAACATCTTTTTGGTGTGTAAATCGTTGACACTCTAAGAAATAACGAGAAACCGGTTCAGTTGCATAACAAATACACAAAAGGTGAAAGTGCAATATTGCACTCAAATAGATGTTGATTAAGTGAATTACACTTTGTTCTGAGTCTTGAGTGAAGCATTTGTTAGCGCCATTCACCATAATTATAAAATACATTCGGTTTTTTAACACTCATATTTAGAAGATGCTTAAAAGAATTAAGAGAGACAGCATTTCTTGTATCTAATGGAAGCTTGTTCAATTCCGTAATGGTTGATGGTACAAAGGAAGTAGAGTATGTTGTTGTGCGGGTCGTAACATTTCTGTTGTCGTCTCCATTTCGTAATGGGTAGGGGTTATAAGCTCCGACTGTGTCCGGTACAATAGATTTAAAGTAAGCAGGCGTACGATTTGTTGTAATTTTATAAATAAGAACAAGTTTATGTTTTCGGCGCCGAGTATCTTATGTTTCCCACCCAACTTCTCTGTAGAGCTCAGTAATCGAGACAAGTTTGGCACAACCCGATACAATTTGTGATGCTTCTATTTGAATTTTTTCTATGTCATCTTTTTCATAATGACAGCAATTATCGAAAACTACGTCGTAATATTCCATTATTGGTCTTATAAACGAACAATATATAATGTCTTATGCCGTCTGATCGAGAGTATGTTTGAAGCGGCGCATAATATTTATTCGTTTCCAGTCTTTGTCCTTTATGTGTGCTATATGTTCGTGCCATGAGCAGTCATTGGCTATGAACATTCCTAAATGTTTATGGACTTTCACTTCTGGAATAGGTGTGCTGTGCATACATAAAGTTTGATGGTTTGGTCTATTTAGTTTTCGGGATATTAATAACGACATTGACTTTGCTGGATTAAATTTGACCAACCACTGTTCGGCCCAGGAATTGATTCGTTCAATATCAGCTTGCATAAGAGCCGCTGTTTCAACAGGAGAATTTACAACCATATACAGGCTTGTATCATCTGCGAGGTTGACGATCGAACGTATATTATAAACAATATCATTAATGTACATTAGGAACATCAAGGGACCGAAAATAGAAGCTTGGGGGACTCCGGCCGATATATTAGCAAAATGCGATTCGGTGCCTGGAAGTACAACTTTCTGTTTTTTATTTGACAGGTAGTTACTTATCCAATTCAATAAGTTGCCTTTGATACCAGCAGAGTGGAGCTTATATAGTAGTCCTTTATGCCAGACTTTATCGAAGGCCTTACTTATGTCGAACAAAACGACCCTAACCTCGAGTCCGTTGTCCAGGGCTTTACAAAATGTGTCATAAATATAAGTTAATTTATTCACGGCTGAATCACCCTGGGTAAAGCCAGACTGATATTGTGTGAAAAAAAAGTTACTTCGAAGAAAACTTAAAAATATGTTTAAAAAGGATCCGTTCGAAAACTTTTTTCAACAGTATTTAGGAGAGATATTTAGGGGTGCGGTAGTCGAGTGGTAACACTCTGGTCTACCATTCCAGAGGTCGTGGGTTCATTCCCTGGCCGGGGCACTGGAAATTTCAGAAATACTTTAAGTTTTTCCCACCCAACTAGAGATGTACTGGTATGAAACTCAGGTAATTCTCGCGTGTATCGGTACTATACACTGAGCACGTAAAAGAACCAAGGGATCTATTCGCAAAGAGCTAGGGTATCGCACCCGGATTCCTTGTATCTCAATACTGTCTCTTCTACTTGCTGTCGCTTCAGCAAAAACCAAAGGACCCCATTGGAAATAAGTGCTTGCACTTTCATGGGTTATCCTTGACTGCAAGGTCAAAAGGAATACAAATACATATTGGTCGGTAGTTAGACGCTCATGATGGGTCGCCCTTTTTAAAAACTGAACACACATTTGCAATTTTCAAACTTGCATTAAAGAGATGGCAAATAGTGTTTTTTTATGCTGCATAGATTCACGTAAGATTCAATTGTTAATCCCACCAGGAACAGACGCTTTACCCAATTTAAGGTTTTTAAAGGCGTCAAGGTCTTCGTCGGGCGTTATGGAAATAGACTGAATGATATATAGACAAGAGTTATGGCTTTCTGGTACGTCTACATTGGAGTCCTCAATTTCTGATTGCATAGCGAAAAACGCATTCAGTATGTTTGCCTTGTCAGTATCATCTGTAACAAGATCATCAGTTATTTCGTCAAGTAGAGTGGTATTGATCTATGTTCTGTAGGTTAAATAAAACGGAATAAACCTAAGGACTTTTGGAGGTACTTTAGATCCCAGAAAACAACATGCTATAATAGTAATACCTCGCTTAATGATTTTAAGAATCATTTCCAGCAGATGTTTTCAGATGAAAACCATACTAATAATGATAATACAGAAGATTTAAATTTGAACCATGACTTCGACAATTTCGAACATGTTATAGGGGGCCTTGATAACCAAATAAACTATAACACGGTAATTAAAGCTATTGCCCTCTTAAAGAAATGTAAATCGCAGGGTGTAGATAAACTGCTAAACGAATATTTTATAGAAGCTTTTGATATTTGGGCTGGTTTTTACAACGATTTTCAACATGATTTTAAATGCAGGACAATTAGCTTTGACTGAAGGGATTATAATCCCTATACATAAGAAGGGTGATAAATCCGATCCTAGTAATTATAGAGGCATCACCTTATTGAGTTGCTTTGCAAAACTGTTAACATGTATACTCAACCAGCGAATATCGGCATGGTGTGAAAACCATGATGTTATTATCTACGCGCAGTTCGGGTTTACAAAAGGCAAGTCAACTATAGACACCGTCTTCATACTACATTCTTTTATTGTAAAATATGTAAACATGAATAAACGATTGTATTGTTGCTTCTTTGATATGAAACATTGCTTTGATTATATATATTTAAATGCACTGTGGTTAAAGCTATATAAGTCGAATGTGGACGGTAAAATGTTGCGCATTATACGNGGGGGGGTAGCCCACAATGTTTGCATTGACCGTTCCATGTCGTGGACCCCAGTTTCAATCCTGATTATTTTTATTTTTTGTTTTTTATGTATTGCCCTGTATTGTAAAGACCATGGGTCACTTGTATGAAACAAACAGATTCCCGGAAGATAACAAGAATGTTTTTCCTGATTATGTCCCTTGTGTTTCATTTTTCCTATGAATGTGCCCGATCATCGTAAACTGGTTAGTGTGAAAACGAAGTGTGAAAACGTTACGAAGAAAAAAAAAATTTAACACAGACAGACATTTGAAGTAGTCGTACACTTTGTAAGTATGTAGTTTGTTTTACTATGTATGTTTTTATTAACAGCGTCAATATGTAAGGGGCTTACAACTTACAAACAACATATCACATGCACGAGAAAAATGATACCCACACTGTTTCTTAATGCAACTTATGTGATGTATAACACACGCGTTTTATGCAATATAAAACAACAAGCATACATGTCATTTTTCATCAAGGCAACACATTTGTATACATACACACATTAAAGTGATATTAGACGCATTTTTCACTGTTGAATTGAGCTGAAAGGAATTAACAGGTCAAAAGAGTTAAAATGTGGTAACTGCCCAATTATCTGCAACTCATCTTGCTTCCAGTTGTTTATAAAAAATATATATTATATTCAATATTTTACGTGACTTACCCAGTCCTCT
Organism: Dreissena rostriformis; assembly: GCA_007657795.1. Taxonomy (NCBI): domain Eukaryota; kingdom Metazoa; phylum Mollusca; class Bivalvia; order Myida; family Dreissenidae; genus Dreissena; species Dreissena rostriformis. The sequence goes on along the minus strand of VMBQ01006188.1, from coordinate 64,675 downwards.
AAGTTAAGCGGAGCGGAACTGCCGCTTATATCACTCCCGCTGAACTACATTCCAATGATAGGTGCGTCTGTACGACAATGCGATAAGGCGTCATAACTAAAACGGTTACAGCGTCTTGACAGTTATAGACATACACACGCGTTTACACAGGTAAATTCTTTGTTTAAACTTACACGTTTTATTTTATTTTATGAGTTGTCTGTACAGGTCTGTAAAACTTCCATTTTATCGATAGCATAGGAATAAATTACATGGCAAGCTAAGAAAGAGGAACACAATATCCGTATTTAAATTACCTTGGCGTATACACTTACAAAAACTATTCAAAATTACCGTTATTTACCATTTATTTTAACAACTTCCCGTATTGTCAACAAACTGTGGAAAGACGCCGTAACCGTTGTAGTTATCGCATTGTCGTACAGACGCACCTCTCATTGTAACGTAGTTCAGCGGGAGTGTATATAGTCCCAGATTTTAAACTTACCAAATTTACGTCAAAAACGAAAGTACGGATGATATTCAAATGCATTATTTTTCTCTTTCCGAGATATTGTTTTAGTATGTTGATGATGCATTATCAAATATAAGTGTATTTGAAGTGAAAAAAAAACAAAATTAAACAACGGTTGCGAAAGACACCTTTATACTGTTAGATGCGTCTAATATCACTTTTAGTAAATAAACGTTAACTACAGAAGCTAAAGATTTACGCTTTTTTTAAATTTTGACGTCAAAACTATGATGTCATAAATAATAACAACATTGTTTTGATTCGTGGTTGGCAAAATGTGTTCTCATTTTCTTATCGATGTAGCATAATATGCCACATGTTACATATAATGAGTTGATTGATTTAAGTGTCATGCATTTTTTGTAATTACATGTTTGTAAGTGTACTTAATAAATTAATATGTGCCTCGCTCTGTGAAAAGGGGGTTTGAATGTGCGTAAAGTATCGCCCCAGATTAGCCTGTGCAGTCCGCACAGGCTAATCAGAGACGTCACTTTCCGCCAAAACTGGATTTTTGTCAAAAAAAGTCTACCTTTAAACGAAACGTATGTGCGGACTTCACATGCTAATCTGGGACGACACTTTACGCACATGCATTAAACCCCCTTTTCACAGAGTGAGGCCCATATGTATCAAGTGTAATAACCGTGACAGATAGGGCGATGTTATGAGAATACAGGCGTTTTTTGCGACACCCATAAAGTGCAAAATTAGCAAGATTGTATGGTTTTACTCTGGATCTCTGACTTAATTAACCTACAGTTCAATGGTTTACTGAAAAGCGCAAACACACTGAATGGCGATGTACCACATCTGCTAAATATAAAGATCAAAGTGTAATACAACGACACCACAGGGCAGAGCTTTAATTTCTTTACTGTTCAAAGTATGTGATTATATGTGTTACCATATTACGATAAATGCTGCTTCGTAAACCGGATTTTGAGTGTAAGGTTTCCTTGTAAAACATAACACTAGCATTTATCTTAGATTGTTATATTCGTTAATTCAACAAAATATAGACCTTATTTACAAGAAAACAATTAAAAATGGCTTAATTGGATGATACATATAATTGGCTATGTTATTATAGACCATTAGTGTAAATNACTCGGACTATTTAAATATAGCAGTCGGACTAAGACAGGGGGAGATAACATCGCCGATACTTTTTTTCTCTTTTCGTAGACGATCTTGAAATGTTTTTACAAAATAGACATAATGCGGGAATAAATATACAAGACCTATGTTTAATTGTACTACTGTTTGCAGACGATATGGTTGTTATAGGCGAAACACCGGAAGACCTGCAAATGTCCATTGATCGTTTATATGATTATTGTAATATATGGGGCTGCAAATCAACATACCAAAAACAAAAAATATTGTATTCCGTAAACAAAGTGCTACCAAACGTCATGAGAATTGGAAGTATTGACATGATAACATAGACATTGTGAAAAAAGTTATATATTTGGGTGTAACAATTAATTATACCATGAATTTCAATCTTAATACTAACACTTTTCGTGGTAAGGGCCTAAAAGCACTGAACATATTGTTAACAAGAAATGGTGCGGCAGATGCCGACGCGTATCCCCACGCCGCACATGGACATGGATGGTCGAGATAGACCGTGTTGTCATAAGAGATGTTCAGTATTAATTTGAAGTCAATTGGTGAATAAATGAAGAAGTTATGTTAATTAAAACAAAATTTTGGTTGGGCGTGGTCAATGTGGGCGGGGCGCTCCAGGGTTGATAATGGGACCATGCACAGTTGAGATTGACAGTATTGTGATAAGAGATGTTCTGTATCGATTTGAAGTAAATCGATGTAGAAATGAAGAAGTTAATGTAAAATAACCTCAAAAATAAATTGAGTGAAAATCTCTGACCCGGCCCCACCCCAACCCCCATTGTCCACTATCTCCTCCTACACTATTAGCACTAGAACCTTGAACGTCCCGTATCGTCAACAAATTGTGGAAAGACGCCGTAACCGTTGTAGTTATGACGCCGTATCGCGTTGTCGTACAGACGCACCTCTCATTGTAACGTAGTTCCGCGGGAGTGCAGACGCACCTCTCATTGTAACGTAGTTCCGCGGGAATGATCTCTACACTGATAACATCAAGAAGTACAACATAAGATCAATAAAATATAATATTAACAAAAAAATTAGAGTATCGAAAGAAATATGAATAATTTACTTCTTAACCGTATTTTATAATATTGAAATTAAATGTTAATATTTTGTTAATAATTTTTATTATGACTACGGATTTAAAACATGTTAATTAAGTACTATTTCCAATTAAACAGAAACCATAATGTTATTTCGATTTTAAACGATTCACTAGATTGTTAAGCCTTTTTTTAGAATAATTTAAAGTCATACAATTGATAATGAGTGAAAATGCAAAAAGTGAGGGGATCTCTCTGTGATACGTCATTGCGTACATACGCATGTGATAGGCATGATTTAAACGAATCTCACATTTTTAATTTCGCTTTTCAATAACTAATCATCATTCAAACAATTTTCCTAATAGCGATCATCAAATTGAATAAAATACGTGAAGAAACGTGACATTTCTTGGTAAGTTTGCAGTTTAAAAACTATTTATACAAAGTTCACAAAGTCTCAATTAATAACAAGGTTGTATTCATCAAAACAGACCAAATCAATTTCAACGCACTTCAATACAATACAGTGATTTGTAACCTCTCGTTTAAAGCCTGCACATGTTTATAACAAACAAAGTGGACTGGATTTAACTGATAAGCAAATAAATCCGCGATACAATTACTTTAAATGACTGAAGTGGCGTGATAAGTGTTTGATTAAATACTCGAGGGCCTCGAGGGCCTCTTGTTCACTCAAAATTGTTACAAATGAAGGGGTTGACTTCGTTTTAAGTACACTAAACAATATTATTGCATACACTCTATCTATAATGCCCTTTGGCGGGGTGCAGAAACTTTGCAAAAGGAAGGCTTGAACGGGAGAAATCGTGTATTAACAAGGCGATTCACGTGCCGTTCAAACCCTGTTATATGTTTTTCATATCCATAAATTAAAATAACATTGAAAACAATATGTATTGTTCATTCGATATCGACACAATCATTCCTCATTTCTTACTTTGCGCAGCTGCATTTTAAATTTGCATAAATCCACTGTTTAAACAAATTTTAAATCGAAAACTGCCTATCCGAAGGTAAAGCGTTGTCATTTCTGATGATGCCGAGTGAGGCATATGTAAAACACAACCTTGAACTGTATGACGTCATATGAAATAATCGAATTATTGTGTCGATGTCGAATAAAGAAGACATATTGTTTTCAATGTTAATTTTGGTATGTGTGATGTGTTAATGCAATTATAGCGAAAATACACATTTTCTCGGACATGATCATCTGCGGGCGCTCTCAAAATCCGTTCCTGCCCGAGTGCGCAGCACTCGGACAGGAACGGATTTTTCGAGCGCCCGCAGATAATCATGCCCTCGAAAACGTGTATTATCCCTACAAAAATACATGATGTACGCCTAACGCTGGAATTATTATTGCAATTTAATTGCATATTGAACATCTGGTATTGAAGAACCCAAAATGGTTGTGTTTTTATGTTGTTCAATTCTTTTCAAAACATGTGACTATACATCAATGATATTGACTAAATTTTTTTTTTATGCAAAATGTTGAAATTAATGACGAATTCCTTCTTAAAGGGGTTTTTGAACAATTATGGATTAAACATTTGAAAATTTGTGCATCTGCAAACACAGAAAAAAAAGCTCCATTATAAATGTAGGAAAGTTCAATAAATACATAGGAACATACTGATTTGTTTGCTCAGGGTTATATGAATAAAGCACCTGTCCGAGTCACGTTTATATTAATTTACAGCTACAGACAGATATTTAAATGATCCTTGCTCTGTGAAAAGGAGGTTTAATGCATGTGCGTAAAGTGTCGTCCCAGATTAGCCTGTGCAGTCCGTACAGGCTAATAAGGGACGACACTTTGCGCTTTTATTGTATTTTTCATTTAAAAGAAAATTCTCTTGAGGAAAAACCAGTTTAGGCGGAAATTTACGCCCCTGATTAGCCCGTGTGGACTGCACAGGCTAATCTGGGACGACACCTTACACACATACCTTTTAACCCGTTTGCTCAGAGCGCGATTCAAATACAAGTTAGAAGTGAATAAACATTATGTTGGGAATACGATAGACTAGGTTCATGATACATTATGTACAGCATAGGGATGGATACTCCAAGCTTTATTGACAACTATTCTTAAGGTGACGAGTTCGATTCATTACCCCGAGGCGTTTTGCTGCTAATGATAATACTCGTTGACTTCATATGTGGTCGAGTGTAATCACATTACCGTCACCTACATTAGAGAGTTAATATTTGTGTTGTGTTTTAAGACTTACCGATATACTATCACTTCATCGGGCGGAAAATGAAAAGTGAAGCAGACGACAAATATTGCTAGGCTCCAGGGCTCAATAATGCATCTAATTTACATATTTGTGGTCGGGAAGTAAACAATGATGAATATTTAATAAACATAATTTAAATGTCTCTTTGTTTGTTGACCCGCGCGACCGTCTGATACAGGCAAAGGTTTCACATCACATTGCTACGGTTACAGTAAACATTGTGAAGTAAACAAACGGAGCGAGGACACATGCTTGTAGCATGTAATTGTTTATCACTCGAAAACCAGATACACTGGAGTATTGATAAATTTAATTTAATCGATGCATGTTCGAACAATAAGTACAATCTATCAGTTGGAAACAAAGCTTTATCAAAACGTTCAAACCTTAAGTACATTCATTCACTACTTCTTTTCAAACTGCACAGTGTAGTTTGTGCGCGACGCTTACTTTTAAACCGCAGTACATAACATTCATTCAGCTGTCGGGAAAACAACAAAACATTGTTGATTTTGTTATATTTGTATCAATTATTTTAAGCCTGGATGAAATTAATTTGTATGTTTAATACAATTATATAAAGCTCATACGAGAACATAAAATGGGATGCAACGGAAGTAAAAGCGCGGGACCCGCACAACAGACGACATCACAGAACGGACAGCCGACACCGAGTGCCGTCAAGAAACAGGAGCCGTCTGCAACCAAGCAGACGACATCGCAGAAAACAGAAACAGGTACCTGTTGTTTGCAATTATGATGTAATGCAGCAAAATACTGTGATATGGTTAATAAATAGTTGTTTGATCTCGATTAAATCGAAACTAAATGCTTAGTGAAACAGTATTGAGTCCGCTTTCCAGGAAGAACACGTACTTGGAGTACTTAATCGAAGATCCTTAGCATATCTCCATGGGATCGAACATAAGACCTCCTGATCGCGAACGCAACAAGTTCATGCCTGCTTGCAAAAATGCAGTGTTTATATACATTTATCTAAATTAGAATGCTCACAAAGATCGCGAGGTAGACACCAATTCTACAACGTCAATGCGATCATATTCATGTGAAATACAATTTTAACAATAATATTATGAACGCATTACATTGCAGTATATTGCAAGCCAATTAAAGATCACTAATCTAGTGGCTCTGCGTTTAAATGTTATTTTCGTACATATAATTTAACCTGCATTTTTAAGCAATACTCCGCACTGCTACTGCGTTTGTTTGACGATTACTTTAACGTGACAGAATTTGACAATGTTTCTGGAAGGTCTGATTCTGACCATGTTCCCTGGCGTTCGTTTTTTTTAATCTTACTAATACATTTGAAATAATATGTGCGTTTGTGTTTTCAATATAACATGTATTATATGACATAAACTGATATTGCAGTAAACGTTTAAGTTTAAATTTGACACAAAGTTTCCATTCAAAATTTCCCCCGTCAACGCATGCCTAAGCTCTCATTATTCTGTGAATTTAACAACACATATTTTCCTAAGGTTATCGGCAATGTATTGAAACACAGGAACGCCCAGGCATTTCTCCGCCCAAATCTACGTCTTTTTTGTCTCAAACTCCGCGAATCGATTACAACATGCATACATCAAATATCATAAAATGAAGTTGAATTATCAAATTAATATAACATAATTTTGATCTCTACCATTGTCACGTAGTAACAGCAGTATATTATTCTCGTTGTCAATATTCTCCATTTTCTAGTGACTCATTGCGTTGTTACAGTTAGGTCATTTATTGATAATTGTATGGTGCATTTTCTTCCCATTTGGCCTCAATATTTTTGTGCATTTTGATCTGTTTGTATCAATGAATCGAAGTTATTTGTTTTTCAAGTTTTAGCTACTATAATATAATAGTATTAATAGGAATATATGAGTATCGAGTAAATTGTTTTTAAGGTAAAGTTGATAAAACAATCAAACAACATAATAGGGATAATACACGTTTTCGAGGCCATGATTATCTGCGGGCGCTCGAAAGGCCGTTCCTTCCCGAGTGCGCAGCACGAGGGATGGAACGGATTTTGAGAGCGCCCGCAGATGATAATGTCCGAGAAAATGTGTATTTTTGCTACTTTTGCATAAACAAATCACACACCTACCAAAATAAATTAAAATAACATTGAAAACAATATGTGTTTTTCAATCGACATCGACAAAATAATTCGATTATTTTATATGACGTCATACAGTTCAAGATTGTGTTTTACAGATGCCTCACTCGGTCATCATCAGAAATGATGAGGCTTTACCTTCGGATAGGCAGTTTTCGATTTAAAATGTCTTTAAACCATCTATTTCAAACAATAGATTGCCAAAATAGACAAGTTGTGGCCAATTACCTGGACGCGCTTCCCGGTCAGCCATTACTAAGGGAAGTAGCGCGTGGACCAGTTTATGGATATGAAAAACACATAACAGGGTTTGAACGGCACGTGAATCGCCTTGTTAATACACCATTTCTCCCGTTCAAGCCAAGTTTCTACAACCCGCCAGAGGGCATTATAGATAGAGCTTATGCAATAATAATCTATCTTATAAGCTTTTTTCGTCAAGCAAATAATTTGAGGCACCCACTTTCAAACTGTCAAAACGAAAACGTGGTAGATCACACAATAACTTCTTACACCGAAATTACTTATTATTTGCATTAATAGTCGTCTGTAGTTTGAAGAATAAAAGTATATTTAATATTATTAAAATAATCTCAAACTTTCACTTCGAAGAAACTTAGCTTAGATGCCCTCTTTAAGGTCATGCAAGTTTTATTATGAACTCTTTCACTGTTTTAAAAGCCGTCCAAAACATACATGATTTCCCGGATATCACAAAAGCCATAACGAGGGCAGTCCAGAAAGTATGTTCCCAATTTGAGGACAGTCCAGAAAGTATCTTCCAAATAAGAGTGCTGTCCAGAAAGTATATTCCTAATTCGAGGGCAGTCAAAGAACTATTTTCCCAATTCGAAGGCTTTCCAGAAAGTATCTTCCCGATTTGAGGGCTGTCCAGAAAGTATCTTCCCAATTCGAGGGCTGTCCAGAAAGTATCTTCCAAATTCGAGGGTTGTCCAGAAAGTATGTTCCCTATTCGATGATAGTCCAAAAAGTATGTTCCCTATTCGAGAAATGTAAAGAAAGTATGTTCTTAAATATATATAAATATATTATATACTTTAACTGGAGTCGTGTTAGTGTTCAAAAAATGGCGCGAGTGCCCACTTGTATATCGTCACGTTTAATCCTGACCGCCCACTTCATTTCTTTTAAATGTATAAAGAATATGTGTTTTCTTCCTTGGTAATACCGCGATTGTTTTTTATCAGTAAAGTTGGAAAATACGTGTTGTCACGAACGTTGAGTCAGAGACCCAATTTATGTTACTCAATACCTGATGTGAAGATTCAAAAGGGGTTTAATACATTTATTATAATATGTATTCTAGCTGACATGTTCATGATTTGGCATTACATTTTTTTTATAACATCCATTTATGTTCCCAAACGTTAGCAGGTAATCGATTACATATATGTGAAAAGTCGTTTGCTGATTGCCTGTTGAAATTCGAAAAACGATGAATAGGAAAACATGTACGCCTATCAAATTAATTATGTAAAACGTGAGTTTGAAAGCGTAATTGGCTAAATACAATCAATAGAACCAACCTCATTATGTGAATTGTATTTGATATCGCGTGTACATGGCTTGCTTAATGTTTTTCGATTGTGCATTTGTTAAATAGCGTATTAAGCACATGCTCATGGGGTTTGAATAAGGCCAACAAGAAAATGTAATTTGTTTTAATTAAAATCGCCAAAACAATAAGGGTAAGCAAGTCAGCTAATCTCTAGTTTCGTTATCTTTTTTTTTACGAGTCAACACTTTAATATTAATATGAAATACCCACCCCTTTTCAAGCTTCTTTAATTAGATTGTTTTGAAGATACGTTATTGTGTCTCAAATTTTAGGTGATAACACACATTTTGGCTTTTCGACCACCATCATAAATTAAAGATTTTTGCCAGTAAGAGGCAGAATTGAACTTACAGAATTGAACTGCGCGAAGAATGAATATGCTATGCAACAGAAGGTTTGTTCGTGCAGTTGTGTTATAATTTTGTTCAACACTTTTTCCGAGTGCACATTTTTGTATATATCATATCCAATAATTTATAAAATAAGTTTATATTGATAAGTATAAATCTCTCTGAATTTCAATACTTAGTCACTATAATGTTTGTGCAGTGATGTATAGTTTCGTACACTTTTTGCATTTTTTTTACGGTAAATGTAAGTGGAATTACTTCATATGTAATTATTAAAAGCTGTTGTTGTTCGATAAGGACTTGTGGAATTGTAATTTTAAAATATACGTATAGCTCTATTTATCTAAAGAGGCATCTAAATTAAAATCTTTAAATGTTAAATGTTTCATTTTTCCGGTTTCAATTACTATTGCTCATTATGTCTTTTGATGCTTAGAATCATTCATGACAGAAGAAGCAATTGTAGCTGAAGTTTGCAATTATCTTTTTAAGTTAGTTTCTTTAAAAGAAATTTGATTTTATGGAATTGATGTACAATCCATAATATATATTTTATCATTATCTATATTGAAATCTTTTTCAAAGTGTTTAAACACATTATTGTTATAGAAAATTTCAATTTTTTGGTAAACATGTGTACATCCATCAATCTTTTTTATCTCATAAAGTTTGGTTTTATACATTTAACGTAATATGGCATCAATGAAATAAGTTACAATATATTTTTGTATATTTAAACAACACATAAATTTACTAAAGCGTTAGGCCGCCCATTGACATTTTTACTGTTGTCTTTAATATATATTTAAAAGTTATTATATAACATTTATCTTAAATCGTAACCATGTCGAGTCTTATGAAGCGATGCTTTATAACTACAAAATAATTGAATACTGATCGATAATTTCAATTTTTAAGTCAACATTATTTAGAGTTTCTTTGTGAATGAATTGCTGTATTGAAAATGTCGACCATCATGTTGTGTCTGCAGTTTTGGTTTATGTGCTGCAAGAATAATTTATTGACGAATAGGGGAAGTTGCCACTTACACAATTGAATACTTTTGAAATTGAGTCAAGTCGGTTTATTTTAATCTTTTCAATGTTTCGAGTAAGAATATTTTAGTTCATTCCCATTTGACCTTGTAGCAATCGGTCTTCATGAAGGTCGTAGACTGTCCTCACTATAATTGCCAACTTGAATACCGAAAAAACAGCCATTTTATTAATTTTACACCTCGTAATATATATTTGTAATAAGATTAGTATACGTGTGCATCGGGTACAACATGTACATTATTTAGCTTCCCGTAAATAATAGTGTGTATTTGCACCATAAGTTCACAGTGTGAAAATATACTTATATTTTGCTTGTGTTAAGCATAAGTGTTCATTGAGAAAGCATACTTTTTATTTCGAATTTAATCATGAATAACTTCATAATTCATAGGGCCAAATCCATAAAGCCCAAAGAATGGATGAATTTAAAATTTGAATTCCCTGTATATCTTATTTGTCAAGAAGACTGAAAAGTGTTTACCAATCAATAAAACACTTTCGTATAATAGTCTAGTCATCATAAATCAATGACGGTAACACTCGATACTTATTGTTTTGCGACATGAGCTCATCTTTTCACAATCTTGACTATTCACTTAAGGATCTGCTATGGTTTATTTGTGTTCATCGTAGTGTTGCTATATTGCAAGAATACTTGCGAAGTCCTGTTTGCTCAAAATATCTACAATGACTGCTCTGAGCTAAGTGTGATACCCTGTCAAAACATGCACATATCGATATTTGATTAAATCAAGCTGAACCGTTTGACATTTCGCATTTAAGGCCAATTATATGTAAATGACGGATTGTCACTATTTCTTGTAATAAATGCAATGCACAAATGTGTGTCGTTATATCACATGTCGATATTTAGACGGCAACATTCAGACACCATTCCACCACCCACGATATGTGACTGGGGTTAAACCATTGATTGGAATTTGATTTCAAACAAGAATATAGATGACTCTTTTTCAGGCAAAACATGACGCATATTTTTATTTTCAAAACAATTAATTCAGTCTTATTTTAAGTCGTTCATGTAATATCAAACGCTTTTTCGTTCAGTCGTTCCATGTATGACTCTAAAGCCATTAGAACGTTGAAGATTAATATTGTATTAAGCAATAAACATGTATATTACATTACATGATTCTTTGAAAGCGTCTTTCACTAGATTGTACACAGGAATGTCCACTCCATTAAATATTTTGCGGTTGGCTGTTTCGTTGTTCTGGTGAATATTTGCATTGAAAACTATTTTCAGTGTCATCGATCAATTTCATATTGACATCTGTTTGGTGCTTCATGCTATTTTTTAATGCTTGCGTGCTTACACTACACATTTGATCTCTCCGGATGATAAAAGACGCGTTTTTTATTCTTTAGACGCCCCGGCGGCCGAGAACCAGCCACCTGCTGAGCAGACAACACAGGCACCAGCAGACGACAAAACGGGAACCACAGACGCTACCGAACCGGAACAGACGACAGAATGAGAGCAGACTATTTATAAGTGGACATCAATGTCAAAATTTCAGACAAAGTCATATTCAAAATAAATGCAATAACATTTTAGTTTTTCGTAATAGTGTCCAAAATTCCTATTTTGAATTATAACCGCGGGGTTGTTTACAAGTTAAACATCAACTTAATACCAATGAAAAGATAGAATAATACTGATTTCCTATCTTTTTTCTATAACATGTATATTTAATATTTTTAATTCTAGCAAATTTACAAGTTTTATATTTGCGTCTGTCTATGTTTCAAACATTCACAAAATACTTAAAAAAATATATATAATTTTTGGTTAATTTTATGTATATGGCTTCTATATAGCTTGTGTTTTAGCAAAAACAAATGCGTATACACGTGTATTGTTTATTGTGTATCCTTTTTGATAGTTTAATGAAGCATGTCTGCCTATTATTTAATGCATTCTTAGTATTCCGTTCTGATGGCTATGTTCTGTTTTGGTTGTAACGACTAATTTGATTCAAAGAAGTTGATTATTAACGGTCAGTGAACATATCTGCAATTGTTTTCTTAGGTGTTTTTCATTTTATTGACAGCCTCACAACATTAAACATCTTACAGCGATATTGGAAAGACATTTTGTAGGGATGTGTAATTTTCCAATGACATTTTCAAATGTTTACTTTAGCTGAAATTGTGAGATATAAAGTAAACATTGTATTAAATATTGTGTAGGGTATATGTTCAATTAAAACTTTATTTGTTTAAGCCGCATTTGTTTAATAATTACTATTTGGATACCGTTTCCTGTAAATGAATAACTAATTGTAATGTAACACTTTGTAAAATAATTTAGTTTTTAAATGCAAGAAGCTATTGCTGTATATTTTGTTTATATATGATCCGCATTGTGAAGTCGCCTGTGATAGTTAAAGCGGTAATTTACTAGCGGTAATTAGAGCTATGTGTAGATGTGAACATCTAGTTCATCTAGACTGTGTAAGCTCCCTTTACATATACATGTACATCGAATGGCGTGTTTCCTGTCACGATGAAAACGTGTTTTATGTAATTTTAGCTGTAAGTTGGTATTGTAGTGCACAATTTGTTTGTCACACGCCTTCATTTTATTAGTTGTACTAGATTAATTATAGGTACAAAATATACAGATCCATTGAACACACGATTATAATCACTAAAATGTTATCATCATCATCATCATCATCATCACCATCATGATCACGCAATTATGTTTGAGTCACATGAAACATGCTAGACATGTTAACAACAAATACGAGTGAGAAGGGCTAACCACCATATTTTAATAATTTAGACGCTTTTGGCTGTTAATGTGCAATATGGTTGACAGCAGGTCCGATTGTAAGTGTGTTTTTTTTTCAGTTTCGCAAGTGTTGATTTAATTTTTTAACGCATGTTTTACTTTGATTGGCATTTTCATAGTAAGATGTTCTAACAGGCGCGACAGCTTTTGCTGAAGAAAAATATCAAGAAGGTCAAAGGCCCTAGGTAGCTCGCCAGAAACCCATTTCAAATTTAGCCGATATACCAGTCCAAACATAGTTCGTTGCAAGTTTTATGAATATATGACATAAAATGTGACAACTACAATGTTCAAGGGTTTCACTTTAGCCGCATAAGAAACTTTTCCTTACCACCTGGCGGCAATGTTTTAAACGGACCGGAGCCATTTTCAAAATCGGATCAGGTATCATAAGCCCATATTGGCTGTGCAACGTTGATGAAAATGGAAAAAAAACTCGAGACTTCTAGAGTTTTCACAAGGTTTCCCTACAGCCATATACGGAAAACTGTCCCGTCATGTGGCGGTCATGTCTTACAACAGACCGGAACCATTTTCCACTCGACTGAGTTATTAAGACAAATGTTATAAACAAGATTCATGCAAATTAGACTCAAAATGTAACTTATTGAGAGTTTCACTATAGCCGTCCATATTAGACAAACTACATCGCCCACTAGTTTTCAACGCACCGGAATCATTTTCGAACTATGACGCGATATCATTTAAACAAAGGTTATTGGTAGTTTCATGAAGGTTTAATAAAACAATGTGACTCCTTGTGTTCGCAAGGATTCACTTGAACCATACAGGTGAAACTGCCCGCTATCTGGCATCCATGTTTTTTCAACGTACTGGAACCTTGTTCGATCTCAACCAAGATGTCATTACACAAATTGTCTGATTAAGTATCATGGAAAAGAAGATTATAAAAAATATGACATCTACAGTGTAAACAACTCTTTTCTTTCATCTGACACCACGTGACACACTATTGAACTTGACCGAGATATCGATGGGTCAAATGTTCTGATGATTGGGCAACAGATGTTAGCTCTAAAGTCTTCACAAGGTTAATACTGACGGCGCACACAGGGCCATGGCGATCACTCAATGTATAGAACCACACAGGACCATGGCGATCACTCAATGTATAGAACCAAACAGGACCATGGCAATCACTCAATGTATAGAACCACACAGGACCATGGCGATCACTCAATGTATAGAACCATGGCGATCACTCAATGTATAGAACCACTTGGTGAATATCCGTGAATGCAAACAGTACTCGTCGTAAGTTTAAACGTATTTATTTCAAACAAGAATGCAATTACACATGAAACATACAACATTTGTATACAAACAAGTTTGATTTGGATAAGAGCGGAGGATTTCGTTGTATATAGTTCTTCTCCATTAAGGGTTATTTTTAGTTGCATGTTTTCAAGCGAACATTATTGGTTCACTTATACATATAATAACAATGAGATAATTTTGATAAGAGGACATATAGAAGTAAATAGAGAAAAGAAGAATAGATTGTGCGCAGTGATGTTCTGATCATATTCGATTGATATAACACTACAATGCTCAAGTCAGTATTATAAAACTATTAACAGGTTTTAAACTGAAATTGTAAAGAAAAAAAAGAAATAAAATCCCAAACTGTGTAATGTCTACATACGGCGGTCTGTACAATCTTCACTGTGTTTGCGTAAGTCCTCCATTAAAGGGTTGTGTTCCCTTCGAAATAGACAAACATGCTTGTACTTTAATAGCCAATATATTCGATAAGTATAAGATGTCAAACATCAAAGAATATTATAACTTAATAATAACAGTAACATAAAAGGCAGAGTATAATAAAACATTTAAATAAAGATAGGATGGAAGTGCATTTAACCCATTTATGCCTAGTGGACTCTCCCATCCTTCTAAATTTGATCAATTTATTTTCAAAATTAGGGATGTCTAGTATTTTAATTTCTATATTTAGAATATTTCTTACAGAAATTCCTTTAAGCAAACAGCGCAGACATGCGGCTTCTTATCTGGGTCTACATTGTTTGCCAAGGCCTTTTTTCTAGACGCTGCGCATAAATGGGTTAAGAGTATGTATGTGAAATTACTTCAAATTAGAAAGTCATACAAGGTTGCAAAAATTGTGTCCCCAATCGCCTGCGAATGTAAGGTGTCCTCTCTGTACATCTTAGACACGTGCGTGCGAGTGTGGGTAACATAAGGTAACATTTGTTCCAAGTCGTTTAAAATAATTTAGGACAATATAGCTCGAGGAATCCCTAAAATAGCATTATATATTATTTCGACTTTAGACATTGCTTTAAACATTCCGAACAAATACCTAGACAAAGCTTTTTTTTGCATTAAAATGCTATTTTTAACCGTTGAGCTTGAAATTTGATCTTGATATTAAAACATATTTTTGGGGGAGGTATTTTGGTAACTTAGGGTCAATTTCCATTTCAACATAGACTCTATTATTATGTACTAGGTGCAAAGATATGATAGTATGTTTCTGGGTTTTATTGAATGTTTGGACATTTTTATATTGTTTATCTCTGGAACTAATGCACAGACACGTGTCAATGTTGCCTCAAAGAAGTTAAGACCCTGGTTGCTGAGAATGCGATAATCAGCCGCGAAGCAGTGTAAAACGCGTTGCATATATGTGTCGTGTTCTGAGAAAACTGGGCATAATNCGGCAAATAGGTTTATTTGGGCTTGTATGTCAGCTACTATGTCATTGGTGTAAACAAGAAATAGAAAGGGACCTAATATAGACGATAATACTCGTCGTTGACAATGTACTAGCAAATATCGCCATTTTTTTCAGTTCACTCAAATATCCCCATGTTTTAAGCTGATCTGCGCTGTTTCACAGAATTATATCTCATCCGCTGGAACAGAAACGCTTTAACGAATCTGATTTTAAACGAAAAGGTTTCTATTCTAAATGCAGGTGTACTGCACAATATTATGTTACCGCTTTTACCGTTAGAGGAACATATTCCAAAAGTGGTGTATACTTATTTAATGTGTGTATTGATAAATCACAAAGACTAAATCCAAATAAAATAGCGCCAACAGTGATGTTCTGATCATATTCGATTGATATAACACTAATGCTCAAGTCAGTATTATAAAAATAATAACAGGTTTTAAACTGAATTTGTAATGAAAAAAAAAAAGAAATAAAATCCCAAACTGTGTAATGTCTACATACGGCGGTCTGTACAATCCTCACTGTCTTTGCGTAAGTCCTCCATTAAAGAGTTGTGTTACCTTCGAAATAGACAAACATGCTTGTACTTTAATAGCCAATATATTCGATTAGTATAAGATGACAAACATCAAAGAATATTATAACTTAATAATAAAAGTAACATAAAAGGCAGAGTATAATAAAACATTTAAATAAAGATAGGATAGAAGTGCACTTAACCCATTTATGCCTAGTAGACTCTCCCATCCTTCTAAATTGGATCAATTTATTTTCAAAACTAGGGATGTCTAGTATATTAATTTCTATATTAAGAATATTTCTTACAGAAATTCCTTTAAGCAAACAGCGCAGACCCTGATAAGACGCCGCATCATGCGGCGTCTCATCTGGGTCTTGGCAGTTTGCCAAGGCCTTTTTTCTAGACGCTACGCATAAATGGGTTAAGAGTATGTATGTGAAATTACTTCAAATTAGAAAGTCATACAAGGTTTCTATAATTGTGTCCCCAATCGACTTCGAATGTAAGGTGTCCTCTCTGTACATCTTAGACACGTGCGTGCGAGTGTGGGTAACATAAGGTAACATTTGTTCCAAGTCGTATAAAATATTTAAGGACAATATAGCTCGAGGAATCCCTATAATAGCATTATATATTATTTCGACTTTAGACATTGTTTTAAACATTCCGAACAAATACCTAGACAAAGCATTTTTTTGCATTAAAATGCTATTTTTAACCGTTGAGCTTGAAATTTGATCTTGATCTTAAAACATATTTTTGGGTGAGATATTTTGGTAACTTAGGGTCTAACTAAGTCAATTTCCATTTCAACATAGACTCTATTATTATGTACTAGTTGCAAAGACATGATATTATGTTTCTGGGTGTTATTGCATGTTTGGGCATTTTTATATTGTTTATCTCTGGAACTAATGCACAGACACGTGTCAATGTTGCCTCAAAGAAGCTAAGACCCTGGTTGCTGAGAATGTCTTGCAGCGATATTCAGCTGCGAAGCAGTGTAAAACGCGTTGCATATATGTGTCGTGTTCTGAGAAAACTGGGCATAATACTTGTGCGTAAAGTGTCATCCCAGATTAGCCTGTGCAGTCCGCACAGGCTAATCAGGGACGACAATTTCCGCTTTTATGGAATTTTTCGTTTGAATGATGTCTCTGCTTAGCGAAAATCCAGTTTAGGCGGAAAGTGTCGTCCCTGATTAGCCTGTGCGGACTGCACAGGCTAATCTGGGATGACACTGTACGCACAAGCATTATGCCCAGTTTTCTCAGAACACGACATATATATGCAGGACGACGAAGAAGAACCGGATTACATACCAATATTATATAACGTGCATACAATGTTCTTAAGGTCTATGATTATTCAGAAGGGAAACTTATTATGACATGTGGATTGGAAATAATTGTTTAATGTTTATGCACATTTAAGTAAAGACAGCTGCCTCGTTTTGCCTCGGCGTTGCTACGACACTGATACAAAATTCATAATGTTTTTTTACGAAATAAGAATAATTTGTGATAATCCAAGTGCGACCATTAAACAGACCAGCAAAACACTTACTACTAACATAATAGCCACTTCACTTAGTTTTGATTATCAAATCGCGCAACAGAATTTATCTGGATGCCACAACTTGGCGACTGTATTCCTTTGCACGATTGCCTGCCCTGCATAAAGCACATTGACATTTGTGCTGTTCAGTATTTCAAAACAAAATCATAATTTAACTACTACATTCTTTTTATAAGAACACAACAACTCTACAGAAGGAAATGGAATTTTTACATAGAATATTGTTGCAGTTATTCGTGGGATTTTATTTATTTGGACATGGTAAGTTCAATGATTTATATATGTAGTGACATATTACCTGCCGTCGAACGTTTTTTATGTGCACTTCTGAATGTCAGTGTTTTCATGTTTATGTTATTTCAACGACATAATTTTTAACATGCCGTGTTCTGATTCATTTTTCTTTAATTATTGAATTTCGTTTTTTTTTTCAAAGTGTTTTGAGTTTTAATGTTACTTTGTGATTGAATGTATACAATAATTGTGATTGTACTTGTTTTAGTTAAGCAAGAAGTAACTTGCAACACTGGACAAATGACCTGTGCATCAGGGGATAAATGTGTCCCGTTATCGTGGATATGTGATGGGGATGCTGACTGTACTGACGGCTCGGATGAATTTAAGTGTCGTACGTCATTTTCCCTATGTTATTATGTTTTATCGTATTTACTTTTACTATTGTTCAAATTCGAATGAAATCAATACAACCGGCACACTTTTATAAGAGGATGTGGTTATTAACTGAGATATTGACTGTACATTCACTGGAAAATCAGGTCATTGAACTAAACGTCAACGTTTATTTGATTGGCTTGGTAACGAATGGTCTGACAAAATAGACCAATTAAAAGCGTAACTAATTAACCTTCGTATGTTGTTCCTAAACCACCATGGGTGGTATGGAACAATACTGAAATATTGATTAGGATGTAAGTAACTTGTAATGTATGTAGCATGTAAATTAAAAATAAACTCTTTAAATAAGTACATAGTACAAAACAATTTTTTTTTTATATCATATCAAATTGTTGGTGCCTTAATTTGTTAATTATCATGATATTAGAAGTTTTGAATATGATTAGGTGTTCATATATTATTTATTGATTTGTTTAACATGAACGTTTATGTTATTGATGTTTGACATAAACGTTTTCCGTTAAAGATGCATAGTCTAAGCAGTTAAATAGACCAGTTTCACAATGCGCACAGTGCTACTAGTTTTAGATATCAAGTAACACGTCGAAGTTTAGAACGAGGCTGCACGTGTAACTGTCTTTTTATTTGTTATGCAAGTATCGGGATTTCTATGCGAACTGTCACTGGTGACAGTATTGTCAGACATATGCATGCAGACATGTGTTTAATCAAT
Organism: Dreissena rostriformis; assembly: GCA_007657795.1. Lineage (NCBI taxonomy): Eukaryota > Metazoa > Mollusca > Bivalvia > Myida > Dreissenidae > Dreissena > Dreissena rostriformis. The sequence continues at coordinate 45,559 of VMBQ01006188.1, read as the reverse complement.
ACATTGACGAGTTATTCTAAAATAAATTTAATAACCCCTAAATAATAATTCAACGACATAATATTTAGTACTATTAATGTTTACTTATATATTGTATTTCATCTTTATAGAAAAACGTGTTTCTCATTAGCATCAGAATAAAGACTTTATATCGATAATTGCACAAAACAAAGATGTACATTAGCCGTATAGTTCAATACATAGTATTATATAACTACAATTCTCTCAGGTATGGGTGTGTTGGGGTGTGTAAGTGTTCATGAATGATCGAACGTGTACAAGGTGTGTTGAATCAACCACAAGACAAAGCGCTATAAAAAGCAAAAATATATGACACTATTTAAATGTTATTTTAATTATGTTTTACATTGAATACATTTTCTTTAACAATGACAATATTGAAGAATTATTATACTTAAGTGGAAAAAACGGACGTGGTCCAACTTGAACTTTCTATGCATGTAAATTGAAATAATATTTAAATTGATTATGAGTGATATATATAGGATTTAATATCATAAAACTTTATTGTTTGTATTTTTCGTAAACAGTATTTATCCACGTTGTGGTCAAACGAAAATGCTTGTTTCCGTACACTACCGTACACTCTTTATATGACCTCGTAATGACGGAGTTTTACTTTACCAATACGCGCTAAATACGTTAAATGTTAAGCATTACATTTTGAAAATATTTAAAATGTATTTGTATTAAGCACTTCATGTTTATGATTAAACTCGCTACTATATACACAGTGCTTAGTTTTTGACGATCTATTTGTACACATGACTTATGTTACATATCTAATTAAAGCAACAGTTGAGTATGACGTTAAATTGCTCTATGAAATGACAACGCAATACTACTACCACGAGAAGACAGGAAGAAATCATAAATTGTTATTAATGACCAGACATCGTTCGTATTGGTTTATGACACCATGTTGTTATTGAATATTAGTCGGCACAGTATTTGATTACAACGAGATAATGGGTTTATGTTATTGATAGATCTTTGATTAAACACCTTGTCAAAAATGCTCAAACGAAGAGTGTCAAATTGTTTACAAACAATAATTAAAAAACAAGTACTTTAATCTAGAAAATGTATTGAATGTTTTAATACTAAATATGGGTAGTATATATTTACTGCTAATTCTGACGATCTAATTTTATAATATCACTGCGAATAAAAGCATGAAAAGCAATTGACCCCTCAGCCAGAAAGTACTTGAATCTAAAGGTGATTCCAAAAAGCTATATAAATTTGTGTCGGAGCTTACGGGAAGCAAGTCTGAGAACCCGTGCCAACTGTTCAAAATGAAAATACTTTAGCTGACACATTTGCTGATCATTTCATGCAGAAAATAGAGACAATCAGAGAGAATCTTAAAGACTTTGATAACTACGAGCCGATTGCGAAACAGGTCATAAAATGATCTTCTCCAAAAGCAAGAGTCTGCGAAGTTGTTGTGTACGTGTGAACGGAGGCATGTCAAAATCACGTGAGTTGAAATGCAGTGTCCCACCAGGAAGTTTTTTGGGTCCTTGGCTTTTCCTCACCTATGCAGGAACAATTTTTGACATAGTACCTCCTTCCATCTCTGTCTATGGCTTTGCAGCTGACCATACTGCCAGCAAACGTTTCAAACCGATTCTATCGAAAGACACTGAATTAAATAAGTGTAACACTCAGGACATTGATGAATGTGGTGACAAGATTAAGCAACAAAGAAGCATCAGATATTTGGGCGCATTTGTGGATGGAACGCTAAACTTTAAGGAACATATTACGAGAAAGTGTAGATCTGCAATGTTCAATTATTTCATAATATAAAGCATTCGTTAATACTTAACACAAGACGCCACTGTAACTTATTTTGTACGGCATCTCCCAGTGTGAATCGGCACCATTACAGCGTGTTCTTAATATGTGCGCAAAATTGGTTTTAAGTCGTAGAAAACGTGACAGTTTAAAACAATCACTTCACGACCTGCACTGGCTGCCAATGAGGTTATAAGCAAATTCAAAATTATTACATACATGTTTAACTGTTCAATTGGTAATGCCCCTGCCTATTTGACCGAACTTCTATCCACTCCGATTTCTAAACGTACTCTTAGATCATCAGCATCATCAATAGGCTGTTTTTTAATGTACTTTTCAACACGAAAATATCATTCAGTGAGAGAACCTTCAGTACTGTAGGTCCAAAACAATGGAACAACCTGCCTTTGAGTTTAAGACAATGTACTTCAATAGAAACTTTCAAAAAACAACTTAAGACATACTTTTTCGATGACTATTTTGCATTATTGTAAGGTAATACGTGACGTACCTTTGATCAATGTTTTGTATAGACTTGTTTGATACTTGGCACTGGTGTTCGTTTTGTGACTTGTGAATGAGGATATCCATGCTCGCTTGTTGTGGATTGGTCGCTGTGTCACTCCATATTATTGTATGTTTTTAATTTGTGTTTAGTTTTTTTTATATTTCTATTTTACAACGCCATTGAATATGTTTTATACGTAGAAATAGGCGTTAAATTAAATGCTCAAGTTTCATGTTTCAAGTTTCAATCTTGTGTTGACAATATCGAAACGTCGTCCAGTTTTCAAAAGCGTGAAGGGTTGAAATCAGATGCGGCGTTGCGTGGCACTATTATATATGGTAACACGTTCAGCCTCGTTCTGTCATTCTGCGAGTCACGTGACTTGGCGCTTTTGGCTTATTGTGACAAGGGTCTATTATGTGAACATCTGCAGTGTTTGATGATTCCTTTAGTAATTAACAAAAGTATTGGCTCATTATATGGTATCATATTGAAAAATACTGTATCTCCATTTTTAATCTTTCTAATGTAAGATTTATAAACAAATATATACAGTATTGTGTTTAGTAATTATTTAATTTTATATAAGAGAAAATATGCTTTATATGTGTAGCTAGACCTTACGTACTAGAAATAACACTTATCACCCCTTTGAGGTCACTGTGACCCCAAATATTTGATTAAACAAAACACAATCATATCAATCTACAAGCATATTTTTTTGCTTTAAATTACTACAAGACGTTTTTGCTACTTGCAGGTTTATATACTTGTTCAGAATCAGAATTTATTTGTGGAAGCACATGCATACCTATAAAGTGGAGATGTGACAAGCAAATGGATTGTGAAAATGGAGAAGATGAAATGAATTGCGATGGTAAAGTTATTTTGAATATAGAATCAAATAATTGCAGGGTCAATCACACATAGAAATGCAGTTTTTGTTCACTTCATATTTTGGAATAAAATGTCTATAAATATAATGTTCTTAAAATCTGTTTTCGCATTTTGTCATTTGCAGTAAAACACAAAGGTTGTAGTGCAACTCAGTTCTATTGTGCAGAAGATAATGAGTGCATTGATATCGACTGGAAATGCGATAAGGTGACAGACTGCTCAGACGGAAGTGATGAAAAAAATTGCTCTGTCTGTAAGTACTTACTCGCTTTGATGCGGGTTGCTAACATCAATGGTTAATATAAACGAATGATTAATTTAACTATGTTACAATGCATCAGGACCTGTTCTCACTCCTGGGAAATGAACCGTGGCTCTTCGAAATGTTAAATATTTGCGCTTATTACATGTTTTATGGCAATTAACGTTTAACGATTAGATCGGCGTGGCGTAGTGGATATGGTGTTTGCCTAGCGATCGGGAGGTCATGGGTTCGAACCCCACTGGGAGCGTTCCTTTGATCTCCCCCAAAGACACCAAGTACTGGTTCTAGTCCCACGAAACGGACTCGAGAGCGTTTATATAGTCCTATGGCTTTCGATGCAATCGAGCAAACATAAATAGGTTTAAACTAATTAACGTTTAATTTTTTTAAAAGAGCATACCACAGTCAAAACGTTTGGAACATCATTAAACTTGTGAAACACATGTACATACTTTTCTTATGGTACATCTTTGTCTCTTTCAAAATTTGTATTAATTATTGAAATCTTGTTAATTGTTATATAATTAAAATATTGTTTTACAGCCGACAGACTTTGCGGTGAGGCCATGTTTATCTGCAGCAATGGGACGTGTATCTCCAATGAATGGCAGTGTGACGGAGATGCTGATTGTCTAGACGGTTCTGATGAACAGAATTGTGACGGTATTTTACCCTAACTATAATTTATATTGGAAACTGACCGTAGTCAGATACATTCCAAATATATGAATATGGAACATGTGTGATCAATAAGCTAAGAAGATACTTGCAATTATTTGTATTTGTCACACTGGACATATCGGCAACGTAGTACTGCTACTTCAATTCAGCGTTTAATGATGCATTTGGGGTTCCACGAAAGCAACATATATCATTCCTAGCAGCTTCAATACTGTGATACGCAAGTTTGATTGGGTCGCTTCATGGCAATTGGGTTATTATATGGAGGAATCCACGCAGTTTATTTCATGTTTTTTTTATGTATGAGTAAAAGACAGATTATTGCAGTATAACATGAACCATATGTCTTTCGGTGAGTTTATGTTCGCTGTAAAGCAAACGAGGTTCAGAACACTCTGTGATGAAACGAGCATTCTGGGACTTGAACATAATAGGGTCCTGCCTTGTTGGTTTCATAGCCCTACTCTCTACAGCTCGCGGAGCACCCCTTAAATTGCCTTAAGGTTTGTTTTGTTTTCACTCGTTAAACCCTTTGGCAAGTTGTTCGATCCACCCCTGTAGTGTCTTTGTGTATGTTTACATCTGAGTAAAATTTGGACTGATATCCATAAAGGATGGGACTAGGTAGCCAATTTAGGATTTGGCTTTCAACATTCTGTTGTTTATTTTAAGACTGTCAAAAGAATCTTGTGTTTGCATCCTGTTCTCGACTGGGGACGCAAGCTTTGCACTTTCATCGAACAATATAGGCCTCAGATAATCGTCTATTTAGACCTCTCTGTCAAACCATTTCTAATGATCACACACTAATGGAGTATTTGCCTAAAACCAAACCGATATATAATTACCAATTGTTTAACTGCCTTTTGTCTATGACCTTTATATTTTAATCTACTCTGTAAATACATTGACTAGCGACCAAGATACTGGTCTAGTAATGATGTTCATTAAAGCATTTGCATGACTTTTACATTGTGTTTGATTAAATAGTTAAAGAGGGACTGTACGATTTTGTCAACTATTTATGAATTTATATAAAATGTGTAAAAAACGTATTATACATATATTTCAATATAAATTAAAACAAAAGTTAAGAAGAACATGTGTCGAAAAATGCAAAATAAGCCAGATATTTAATTCTGAAATCGAAAAAGGTTTCCAGCCGAATTCACCAGCATATATATCATGCATATACAATGTGAATCTAAATTGAGTTTAAGTGCAGATTCGTTCACACGTAACAAAGACACAATTTTGTTACCTAGCAAATACGAGTAAAATTGTCGGCATCGGCTTTAACCAGCGCTAACTTGTCTTTGCTGCATTGTTTTGAAATTCGTCTTCAATGTAAAAATGTTCTTGCCTTTTTTTGTGTTATTGTAACATATTTTTATCAATATATTACAATTGAACACATATGAAAATCGTACAGTGTCCCTTTAATAGTTTTCGGCTTTTTTTCTTGAACAGAAACATTTCACGTACGAACTGTAATTGGTATGTAGTATAATGCATGTTTTTAAAATTCTTAGAAATACGGTTTACGGAAAAAAAAAAAGATTAGGTAGACCCAGATAGAATCTCCAGATAAAATCTCAATTACAATGCCTATCAATTAAATTTCCGTTATATGCATTAATGGTAATAACACTGGATTTAAAACTATATTTTCTGTGGCGGCATTCGTGACGGATCTTTAACCTGTTTATCGGAAACGATAGACTGTATGAGCATTCCGGTTCATAGTATCTTTGCTGGAATGAGACAAATTACAGAGTCGGGCAGACGCTACCTTGGTTGCATGTTAGACGTTTGGATAAAATTGCTTCTAGATATTTAAGATTCAAATTGTCTTCCGAACTTGTGTGTAACCAAAATCTAATGTGTTCCTTAGGATTTCAAAGAGAGTATTAAACAGGGGCAATTTCCAAAAATAACACAAGTAATGTTCGTGTAACAGCCAAAGCAGACTTTTCATGAAAAGATAATCTTCCAACTCTCTTTCCAGTATGTTGAACTTGTTATGAATTGCGTAAATAGTAGAAACTAAATACCATTGTTTGGTTTATTGAGCAAAATAAAAATAAAGTACGATAACATTTGTTCATAGATCTGAAGACAAATCTACCACGACCCGCGACTTGTTTTTCAAAGACACGGAAGGGAACTAAATGTGGGTTATTCTCCAACAAACCATAGGCGGAGCCTTATGTTGGGGAATTGTTCCGGAAAGTGCGAGAAATGGTGTAGTAACATGTCCTTGATTAAACGCGCCATCTAGTTTACTTCTGAGGAAACAAATAACTTCTGCGTGATGCATCGCAGTAAAAACAGTTGTTCAATTGTTATTTTAAAAACTACACAAAAGTTTACGTTTGGATAATTGATTTTTAAATAACCATCTTTAAGCATACATACCTGCATGTGTTGTTTGTTTAGAACTTTTACCAGGCCCTACTTGAATACCAACCTAAACTTTTTGCAACTCTTCTTCCAACGCTCTTAATTGATTTCTGTTTTCCAAATCTATCATGTCACTAACAAATTTAGTTGCATCGGTGGCATTCGCAAACGACTGTTCAACCCCAGTTTTTAGATTTAGGGTTACTTCGTCTACCGGTTTACTAAATGGGTATTTTGCTAGTAACTGTGTTAAACGCATTATGTCTACTGTCTAACACTATTATACTGTTATTTGGTAAAGAACTCCAAGTTGTCTAGTTATGTAAATCCGTTGTGTTAAAACTGAATAATTCAATCTGACAGGCAGTCTCTGATACAGATTGTAAAAATGCGAACATAAGCATAAAACGACAACACATAGCAAACATATGCAATATTTAATCAAATTAATTATGAAAGGGAATACCAAAATATACTTTTCTGACTGTTGTCACACAAATGATGACCATATATTTTCTTTAATATTCCGATCATGCAAGAAAAAGGACAGGACCCAAGAATCCACAAACTCTGGTTGTCCACGTTGTCCTTGAATTTACAAGGAGCGACATTATAAATGGCAGGTAGTCTTGATAAATTATATGATGACATTTTGCAATTTGAGTTTGAAATTATATCATAATGCATAATAAAAAAATGACCCGAACACGATTTTGAACTTCGTAATAAAAATACAAGAATACGCACACACTTTAAGTTTGTACTGGCACGATGAGCATTGATCATTGGATACACACACACACACACACACACACACACACACACACACACACACACACACACACAC
>VMBQ01006188.1:4003-38082 GCA_007657795.1 Dreissena rostriformis | reverse complement strand
CACACACTCACACACACACACACACACACACACACACATACACACACACACACACACACATACACACACACACACACACACGCACGCACGCAAGCACGCACACACACACACGCACGCACGCACGCACGCACACACGCACACACACACACATTGACATGGCTGACACAAAAACAATATTTATCTACTACCAATACGGGGTTTTGGGTATCTTTTTTTTTTAGAAATGCACATTTTTGTCACGCACAAGTTTTGTTGCCGGATCGGAGATCGAAACTGCGATCCTCGGATTTGTAGCTCAGCACATTCCCATCTGAGCATGATTAATACATTTGGACCTTATTTTTCTAACAAATCAAAACGATTTGTACTTCGTGACCCACTTATCATTCGAGTAACACTATTAAATCTAACAAGTGGTGGATGACAAGACGGTTTACACATTTGTATTCATGGTCAAGAAAAAGAGACTCGCTCCTCGTGGCCATTTTTTTTATTTTGTAAAGGAACTGCCATTTTATATTGTGCAGTTGTATTGAATGCTATATTTGAAACCAAACTGGCTTGAAATGTTATGCCTAATTAAATGAAGTTTACGTTTCCCTTTGAATTAGTTCGTTGCATGTTAACAAGACCTAGGTCGATTGCGCTTGCAGAATTCGAGTTTATTTATTCAATACAGTGTTCATTAATGCTGTTATTCGAGAGCATGTCTTTGTTTTTTAGAAAAATATTAAAAGACAGCGTTCTTGACGTGAAGTAAAGTTGTTCGACACCAGTTCCATTTGCGTCAATATATTCATTTTGATAATGTTTCTGCTATTAGTCATACATTTACAGAACGTTTGGTGCAGTCATTTATTGACATACCGAATACACTACCCACCCAATTAAGTAACGAATGAGTGCAACAAATACATTTGTTTATCAGAATTATATAACCGTATGTGTGTGACAACATCACAGGGAGGAACAAACCAAAATGCGATTTCTTACAAGCATTGTCTCGCAGCCTAACCTAAGCATCAAACATATAGTAACCGTTTCTATCAAACATAAACGTCACCATAAATGCATAGCAATGCGTTACTTTACTTCTAACTTCCTCCGTTTTCACGGTGCTAATCATCATAAACAGACCCAAAACTTTTTCTATGAGATGAAACTTGCTAAGATGAAACAACAAAATTGAGTAGTCACCTTTTAAGACAGTTTTAGGATTTGTTTATATGTAATACAATTTTTATATAACATATCATGTGTCCTCTGTTTAAAACTGTTGTCCAGCAATTGCGGATGAGCCTGTCACGTGTGACCCGTCCTGGGAACGCTTTCATCGCACATGTCTGCGATTCAACACCACCCACTACCTATCCTGGGCTGAAGCGCGCAAAGAATGCAAGAACATCGGCGCAGACCTTCTTGTCATCACCGATGTATCAACATTTGTAAGTCAGTTGTTTATCTATGGGTAATCTAAATGTTGTTGTTTGGTATGCTGTTCATGTCTCGATAAATGACAAACATTCAGTGTGTAAAATATACCAGTTGCTGAAAAAAGAAAGTTATCGGAAATCTTGCGATGATCAGCCTGCGTCGCTAGCTAAATGTTTGGATTTGGTTTGTAGGAGAGTTTACGGAAACACCGTACAAATAAAATCACGAGTCAGCCGTTAAAGAGATGGTGGGTAGGGTTGCAGCTGCTGAAAGGGAACTTGCGCGAAGATGAAGGACCTATCTGGGCATGGGTGGATGGAACAGCGTACATCAGGGGACCGCCGTGAGTATGACAAATGCCAATAAAACAATGCCATAATATTGTGTTCCCCATTAAAGTATATAATGAACCACTACTAGGTGTCAGCTGTGTTATACTATGAATTCATATTCATTTAAGTGTACAGTATGTACAGTATTACACAAATCGTATTTTAACATGACATACTGTGGCATACAATCCGTTTCTCGCTTTTTATAGGGATTGGGTGACGGGGGAATCTAACGGCGAAAAGTCCACTACCGTTGAAAAGGACTGCGCTTCTCTGAAATACCAAATGTATATCAGAGACGATGATTGCAGCACGCGCTTACCTTATATCTGCGAGCAGAGCAAAGGTGTGCTTGTTTTTTTGAAACTTGGAATGTGTTTATAAACAAAAACTAAAAATCGTACAATTTGAAAATATATGTACGATATATTCCCATTAAAAAACAATATACTAAGCTGGAGTGTTTATGTTACATAAAATTCAACATAGACAGAAAAATCGAGTCAGAGCAAAAACAACGCACGTCAGTAGCAGCAAAATTTCCATAACGCCTCGCGTGATGTGCATAATACATGATTCAGATTAGCGATTGTATCACGTTTAATCTAAAGCAAAAAAGAGTAGATTTGAACAGACTGTACGTGAAAAGATTCTCGTCTAATAGTGTCCGTTGTTTTCTAGGCTGCTCTTAACAGACGCGATTAATTTGATTGTGTATGTGTTATTTCAGATTCAACGAAACCAAGCACATCAGCAAATACAGCAAATACAATTGGTAAAATTTAATAATTAATAGGTATTTTTTTCTAATGATTGGCAGCTTAGTGTTTCTGCAAATGTGAATTTAATCACTATGTGTTTGGTATATTTTCGCCCGTTATATACGACATTTGATACGTGTCCAACATTCTCCTCTGCCAATTAAATTAATGCATGTACATAAGGCCTTCCAATTAATAATCGATATGATCTGACTAGCCAAGGCAACGGGGCTGGAGCCACATGACAATATATAAACAAATTCATACTTACTAGCACATGACACTATTCAAACACCAATATACTAACTTAACTAAACTATTCTCAATCTGAAGTAATTTGAACGGCCTTGTTTCAGTGCCACCACAAGCAAGCACTCCTTCGCCCGACATGAACACAACGATATCACCGACGTCGAATGGTAAATTATATCATTCGGTGACATTGAGTAATTAATGTCCTTCAAAGTTGTTTTGAGGTTTTGTTCAATAGTTCGTTTGCAAGCAGTATATTTAATATTTTTTTTCGAAGAATCTTGGTTCGAATGAAAAATGTACTATCAACACAAGTTAGGTCGGTCGAATACTTTCTCGTTTCACCCCACATATATCACTTTGCGTGTACGGAAACTAAACGCACATCGTCTCGGTTTTACCGATTCAAATGTATTTTGATCAGTTTAATGACAATACTAAATAATTATTTGACAAATGTATCGTTTAAAGTAATTTGAGGACTATCACTTTAAAGTATCCAACGCGTCAAATATACTAAAATATACGCGCATTTTCTAAGCTACATGTCTCATATTTATTACTTTTTAACCATAATAGTCAAACTCGTATTTAGCGAACCATTAAAAAAGAAGTGCTTCATTGAAATATGCATTGAGCTAGAAAAGCAGAAAACTTTGATTTACTTTTTTCCAGTTTGAGCCTAAACAAATCAAGAAATTTATATTCATTTTTATGTTTAAAATTCATACTTTACTTCTTACATTAGCATTTGATTAAATACGTTTTACAAATAACTGCATGATGTCACGCCGTTACACAAGTATTTTTTGGGTATGTTTTAATATCTTCGTTTATTTTGTTTCAGCTAATGCCACTCAAAATAACGGTAGAGAACGCGCTGATGAATCAAACAAGAAGCAGCTCGAAAAAGCAGATCTTGAAATTCTGTTACTGAAAAACTGAATCTCCCAGGAGCAACAACTGTTCGAGATGAAATACAGACTTCTTGAAAGGCGGCTGAATTGCACATGTTGTGGGCTATGACAGAGCTATTTATAAATCAATGTCAAACGTTTATTCCCGCGTACTGTGTTCAACACAACTAAGAGAATTATAATTAAACTCATATAATGAAATGATATAACTCAATTTACAGTGAGGTATAAATAAATAAACAAAATATTACAACATAGAAAAAATCTATGGGGATTCTTTCTACTGCATCCACACATCAAAAATCAAACAGGTGTAGTATGTTTTATAGCAATCAATGAAACATAAAAAATAAAATGCTTAAAACTTTGACAACCGCATTGGAACGGTCAATGCAAAGTTTTGGGTGTTGAAACCGGTAAATCTGGAAAAGAATATTTAAAAACATATTGCTACCAGGGTTATATCATGAGTTTTGTTTGCGGGGAAACATCAATTTGGTTTATATTCATTTCGACCCATTCGACGGTATATATAAAATGATAATGGTGTGTGATCATTAATGGGATACGTTACTATTTTATGTTTATGATTTCTGTTGTAGAACTAAAACTTTTAAAATAGAGACGCAGGGTACTCTGTTCGTACTTAGAGAGTACGATTAGCACAAACAACAATAGCATCGGGATGTTTTTTTTTGCATTTGGACATTTTGACAAAGAAAAACGTTCATCAACAAATCTCAACGCCTTTTAAAAGCAAATGTACATTAAGTATTACATATCGAAGCATATTTGCAACGGACCACCGGTTAATACTTAAATCAAGTAGATAGCAAGTGAAATCCAGACATTACAAACGAATTGGAAATTTGGACCGATTCCTTGTTTTGCAAGCGTTATGTGTTTTGCAGAAATAATGAAATGGAAGGTCTGAACAAGATTTTAATATTGGCCACAGCTGAATCACACAGCACAGAGAATATTACTCAATATAATTATCTGCGCGATAAAACATAAATAAAAAAGAAAATTGAAATGTACAAAGACGTAAGATAATTATAATTATCAAATGAAAAGCTTCTTCAACTTCCGATATTTCTTTTGCTGCTGCTGCTACTATAAACGGTTATATATTAAACAGATGATCCAAAGATTATTTTTTTTTATGATTAATGAACATCGTGACGTTGTATTTTTATTATTATTATTATCATTATTATTATTAAATTCATCATAACGTTAACATGTGAATCATTGCGCTGTAAATTGTACATAGATCTACGTTATCGGCCAATCAAATGTATTTTTTTATAACAGTTACGTTTATCACATATTCACAGAGGGAATGGATGAAAGAGGTCTGATTAGATAAATTTACAGTATTCCTAAGAATAAAATATGGATGAATCCTAATTATTTTTTTCGAACTGAATGAAGTGTTAACACATTTACAGTAAAAAATAAAGTTTTTACAAGGTGAACTACATTATACGAAACACTGATCACGCTATTGAGTTTGAAAAATATTAATAAATTAGGGCCATGCATATTTGGAAAATGTCGCCTACTGCTGTAAATTGTGCTTTGCTTTATGCATCTTTGTCGCTAATAAGCCTTTTCCACTGTATATTCAGCCACTTAAGATGTTTAACGACTTTTTATCCTACACGTACACAATTTCATCACCAGTGAGACATTCAACTTTAAAATTCATGGCGTCAACAAAATTAAGGCAAGATGATTTAAAGTTCAGATATTTCCTATGTAACAGATACTTGTCAGTTCCAAGAAGGTATTTGCATAAAATGTGTATCAATTTTACTTTCCTAATATTGGAACAAAACAAAAACAAAATGTATGTGATATAATTTTCGACATACACACACATGTATTTAACTCAAATTGCATAAGAGATATTTTATAAATTCATAAACAATCTTATTGTATTGTATCATGCGCTTCTATTGCTTACCATGATATGATTTCTGTTCATATCAATGTTGTCATATTTCAGGATTTAAATAGTAGAGCTATTTTTTTATATGTTAATAAAACATATATACGAAGTTCCTTACACCTAGTTTGTTTGAGGCATTTCTGTAGATAGATTGTTAACTTGATATTTTAATATATTCTATAGATGGATCAAATCACTGTGTGTACTAATAACTTTAAATCTAACAATGCTCGTGTTAATATATTTCCAATAATTTCGACACGTGGACACTAACTTTTCGATTCGCGCGTCACGTGTTGGCATATATGTTTGCATTTCTGTTTGCATAGGTGCATTTGATAATAATAATATCAGACGCGCATTTCGTTTGTGATTTATTCGGGGGTAAATGTTAAGTTCGGTTAACCCTAAAACAGGTTCAAGCACTCGATGGTTTGCATTAAGCTTTTCAAGGCGGTCATCTCAGTTTTTATCAACTCTTATGTATAGTTGCTGTTCTGTTATAAAAGTAGTGGCTTCCAACACGAATTTCATCTTGCTGATGTCGTATTAGTTTCTGATATAGTTTCTGGAGGTTTATTGTAAGCAATTTTAAAATGCAGATTTTAACACTTTTTAAATACATTAATTTAACATGTACTTTAATATAAGCTTAAGTGAAATGATCGTATTAGACAAAAAGCAAAGACAACCACGATAATTAGTTTTGATATTTGGATCACATGGGCATAAGAGAAATTTGTGTTATTATTGTTGAAAGTTGAAAGAATGTAAGGCTTCGATTATTTGTATCACTTATCTCTTTGCCAAAGACAAAATAAACCAATTCTTTGAGGAACACCCATCAGGAAAAATTAAACGCGAGTAGTGAGTTATGCGCACTTTGTATTGAGTACTGCATCCTCAATGTTTTAATTATTGTTTGTGATTGATAAATAGAGTAGAATTCCTATTTTCCCCCCTTATTTTCGGCTAATTTTATATAAACCTTTCCTTCATAAATCTCTCTCTCTCTCTCTCTCTCTCTCTCTCTCTCTCTCTCTCTCTCTCTCTCTCTCTCCCTGTCTCTTAATTCAGATACACGGTGTGCGTTGTTCACACGGGATAAAAAGCAATGTCTTTATACAAACTATATGTGCCTCTATGTAACGAGCTCAATTCCACTTTTGGTTTGTTTGTTTTCATGTTTGATTTTCTTGCATTTCCGTGTGTCCATCTTCTTATGCTCTTTCGATATGATCACGTAGCAGTTGGCTTGTTGTGTTTAAATATTACTAGAATTTACTTGGAAATCGGACCAAAGCAGGAAAATGCAATGCTGCCTTTGTGCGCATTACAATACAATCGATTAGTGTTGCCTTCACTATCACAAGCTATACACATACAAATTAAACATTCGCGCTCTCTCAAGAGTCAAATATGCCGCACAACCTCTGTTGCAAAAAAAAAAGTAATCCTACAAAGTGTCGCTAAAAGACAACCAATAATGGATCTGAAAAGGGTCTTTCCTTGTACACACAATTAAATAGTCATCTCGGTCCTAATGCACAAACGCAGCCAAGGCTATTCTTTGTTATAGTAAGTACTATAACACAACTAGTGTGGCCTTACACATGCACACGGCCAACCAGACAACTTAACACAAAATACAACAACTCCAGCGGAAATAGCTCATACGTTTCTAAGCAAATGCAATATACACCAAATTAATAATTACTATTTTCCAATTACTTTCGGCTAATTCTCTAGAAACCATGCATTAATAAATGTTTTACACACACCTTGCACGTTGTTCACAAAGCATATTCAACATCACACATCACAACCCGACAAAATACAAAACTTACAACAATGCCAGACACAATTTCCAGTGTGATTCTAAACAATGATACAAGGAAACAGAGTAAACACTAATATTCTTCCCCTTAACTGTTTTCGGATCAGTTTCAAGAAACCGTGCCTTGACAAATATATTTATATTTAGTCAAACCATGCAATTATGTATTGTGTTTTGCTTACTGAACATAATAACTGTTTTCTCACTGTTGATACTAACAAACATGTCTTCCACGAGTGACGTAACACGGGGATACAGTGTATCGGTGCTCTACACAAGGCATTCAAAAGAACCAGGGACGCCTCTGTGCGTCTCCCGTGTTCAGCAAATTATATAATCCAATAACATATGGATAGTAAGTGGGTTTCTTTTTCCTAGATCCATGTAGTGTACCAATATAAAATAAGCGTATGCGCAAGACGTTCACACGCTTAATATAGTTACGTTAGTGAATACTGTTAACGCATGTATTATAAAAACAAATAAACTAACATTATTGCAGCCTGTTTATTTTTATTAGCCACCGTTTTCTCAGTAAAAAATGTCCATCCATAGGTATTTTAAAACTTCGTTTTTAGTCCGATTAGAAAATCCTTGTCAGATAAATGTGCATATAACAATATGAAATTAATTAATCAATTATGAAGAGAAAGAAGATTTAAACAAATCGAATTATTTTTAACGGGTCAAAGAAAAGACGTTTTTGATAACAGCTTCAGGATGAAAGCGTAGTAATTTAAGCAGTTAAATTGGCATGTGTACTTAATGTTAAAATTACATATCATTACGTTTCGTTGTCTAACTTGACTTTTTTTGTATTCTAACTTCACAATTGAAAAAGTAATACACTTTGCACAAATCTATTTTATATAATAACAATATTGTTAATATATCGACATCATAACATGAACATTTCACATATAAATAGAACAATCCTTGTTTACACAAGCTTTCCGCGCCCTCGACCACTTGCTGTCACTTTCAGACATAACGACTTATCTATCTACGAACAACATAGTTGACTTTGAAAAATATAATTTTAGAAGGCAATATTTTTTAATCCAATTTTTTGTTTAAAATATCAGCATACATAAAATTTCATGTAGCCTCTACTTACCATTTACCAACATAGCTTTAAATAATCACCATTTGTATCATATTACAGGCAAAAAGGTAAAGAGAATTGGTAAACAGTAATAATCAAACCTTACATAGCAATCATGCAATGTTTCTTGTGAACAGAGTTGATCATCATTTGATGTTGTCTATATTAGAAAGATTTAAAAGACACCGACGTTTCATAAGGGAAAGGTTTTTATTATTTATTGCTAGTGGTCGTATTGGTATTTGAACATGAACAACATTGTTGTCTCCGAACGTATATAAAGAGATGCTATTAATAACAACCTACACTCACAAATTACTCGAGCGAATAAAGTTAATGTGTCAACAATCTACTCAAACACTGTGTTGCTTCTAAGAAAGTATCTTAAAGAAGTTTTAAATTTGGGTTAAGGGAACATTCGAAGCTAGGAGCAGTCGAGGTCAATGTGTTATTTTTTTCGGTTCTAAATTTCAGATATTTTATTTTTCATGATTAATGGTTTTTTTATGCTAGTTTAAAACCAGCATGATTTATTTTTATATATAATACATTATGTTACTTCTGAGATAGTGTTACTAACATACTGCATACTATGCTGTATTTATTATACGTGTTTTTCATACATGCATTGAACGGTTTATTGTACATAAGTTATTGATTTCACAGCTGTTCCAAAGATTACATTACTTTGTACATTAATTTTATTTTAAGTTGATGACAGTGTTTTAGTTTAACCTATTGTGTTACTCTTCTTTTACGGGCAAATAACCGCTTAAACGCGTTTTTATCGCCATACATTTCCATGTACTTGTTCATGTATGTACTGAAAACGGCTCGTTCATTAAGTGACCACATAATCATCATATTGATTTAAACACGCTAATTTATTTAGTTACGATTTTAAACTTTGCGACAATAGGTGGAGAAAAACGATAAATTTCTGTATTAATGAAATATTTCAATTGCAAAACAAGTCTGAATTATTGCCAACTGATTTGCCAAAGGATTCAATGCGGATATAGTCCCTTCATCCTTAAATAATAATCAATTCATTTTAATAACTTTATCATGGTTCAGAAAACTATAAATATGTAGACATATCATGAGTGATATTGTTTGTTCGGATGTAGGTTCATTAATTTGGTTCAGGCAATTTGATGATTGAATATCTCAGAAAACGCCACGGAGGATAGCAGCTACGCAAACCAGATTAATTCAATAGTCAAAGTGTTTATTTTTTTCAAAATGCCGTACGTAGCGTCGTCAATGTTCAGCAATGTGCTTATAATTTTAGTGGTTGCGAGGGAAAAAGTAACGACAACCAGTATTTTGTTCGGAGTACTTGCAGGCACAGATATGTTAGCGACAATTATGGGTCCGCTGATCGACATAATTGCGGAATTTAGTTCTTCGGGTGATGAATATTTTAAATCAGCGATCGTCGTTGCATTTTGGGTTTCTGTTATCGGCATGATTGAGGGAATGTCGATGTGGACACTGGTTGTCATAACTACAGAGACATTTTTAATTATTACGATGCAGTTTCAAGTTAAAGAGTTGGTGACGATGCCAAAGGTGAAACTTGCGGAGATTTGATATAAGCATGTACCTTATGGACCTTAATAACGCTCTTAACTTCTACGTGTTTATTTTAAGAGGTCAGAAATTATGAGAGGACGTGAAAAAAATATTCTCGAGCGTGACAATGCGTAAAATATAAAAACGAATAATTGCTTATGTTGAAATCGTTTCCTGTTTTGTAAAAAGCGTAACAAAATGTGTGTTACAGGTGACATCGCTTACAGTAGGGCAGGTTGAGCAAGGTGTTATAAATTATTTTAGTATTCAGTGACTGGTCAAAATAACGATTTTAACACGGAAGAATTATTGTGAACTTCAGAAATAACCTTTAATAGTCATTATGCATTTTAATCCCACTTTTACAGCGATTTCGGTTGATTATTGCCCCGTTGATTAAATTTCTGCTATAATACACGGCACGAAATGACGTCATATTTTCGACAAAATGACGTCATAAATCAAGCGAAAATTACAAGTTAAACTTATTTTGTTTAAATAAAAAGGTTTACTGAATAAAAAGTGTGATAAATAGAATAATAAGTAAGTGTTGATTATGATCAGGTTTATCATGCTCGGCACGAAACGAAAAAGCACTCGCCAAGGCTCGTGCTTTTTGTTTTCTAAGCCTCGCATGATAAACCTGATCTTTAATCAACACTAACCTATTATTCTCTGTGTTATTTAAATGTATAACAATATATATACCAGGTTAGGAGTTCGGGTAATGTTTCTAAAGTGAGTCTGATAACCTGAAACGACCCTATAGTTAACGACCCATGTGTTGTTTCCGTAAATCTATTTTCATGAAGTATTTATGTTATTATATATTGTGTGATGTATTTACATGTATATTAACGTTTGTTCCAATAGCTTTGCAGAAAAGTGCACTTTGAAACACAGTATATTATTATTATTATTATTTTAAATTATTATAATTATTATTATTATTATTATGATTATTATTATTATTTTTATTATTATTATTATTATTATTATTATTATTATTATTATTATTATTATTATTATTATTATTAGAAAATCCGTTTCAGGTACATGTGCAAATGACGCTATAAAATAAATGTATTAATTATGTACAGAAAGAGGATTTTAACGTGCCAAAATATTTTGAAAGGGCCAAAAAGAAGTAAATATGTTAAAAGCGCTAAGAACGTCAACTTTTCAAGAAGATATACAATTTTGGTAAAATATAAAGATTATATCAGATTTAGGATGAAAGCGTTGTAATTTGAGCTCAAACATGGACCTATGTACTTGATGATACAAATACATTTCATTATGTTTCCGAGTTCATGTTCTGTATTGTATTGATAATATCTTCATTATGAAAAGTTCATAGCGAAATTAAAAACGGTCCTTTGATTAACATTACCATTGCCTGTTGTTGTTTTTTTTTAAATAAATAAGTAGAGCCGAAAGGGCGTTTTCTTTTGAAATAATTATAAATACAAAGTGGCTTACCGGGTGAAAATATCCGCTTCTCCTTCACGAAACACACAAACACGACGCCATCTTTGTAATAAGTTCCAACTTACCTCACTTAAACCCGTTAAGCTCTGAGTAGGTCATTTTATTTTTATAAATTCTATTCTCGGACAATAAGTAAAAATAAATTATGTAACATTTCCACTTTTTTTTTCAAAATCGCACATTTACTTTCAGTTTTCAGTTATTGAGAAATGCGATAATCAAGGAACATGATGAGTAAGTTAGCTCTCCGACTTAATATCGCTAAATGATAATAAGAACGCAAAAAATCTTAATTATGACACTTCAGTAACTGCCATGAAAGCTTTTATTTTAATTCATTTGTTGACATATGTTCTTATTGTTGAATAAACGTGTCATTAAAACATTACGAAATGCATACATTTGATCGATTATTTTGAGAATCGAAAGAAAATTCAATAATTGACTTCTGAAACAAATCTCATTCAATAAAAACGTTTAAATGGAAACGGATTTATTATACATGTATGCATAGTGAACATTCCTTTTTCAATGAAGAAAACAAGAATGTTATTTTTCTTTTATAATCGTCGTAATTAAAATCTCTTTAGAACATTTTTTAAGTTATACAATTGATATTTTGTGATAAGGCATAAGGTAATACATGCAATTATGCATAGCATATTGACTTGTGTGATTGATATACATGAATTCAACTAATTTCCGATTTTAAATTTTGCTTTTCAACTACGTGTACTTTTCTTCATCGAAACAAGATTAGCTACCGGCGTTCATAAGATTAAATAAAATACGTGAAATAACAGGACATGTCTTGGTGAATGTTCTAAGTTATAAAATATTCATTCAAATTTATGAATTTATTAGGTTGTATTCATAAACGCAGACCAAAATAAATGTAAATGCCCTTCCATACAATGAAGTGATTTAATACCTGCACATGTTTATAATAATCAAAGTTAACTCGAGTTTACGGATAAGCAAATAACATTGTGTTGTTATCTTACCAAATTGTCATTCGTCTAACCATTCGTCTAACCATGAGTATGCTTTTAAAATTGGGACACACCATGTGAAGTTTAGACACATAATATGATTTCACTGATTTCAGTTAGCGAAAGGTCAAAATGCTTATTGGCTTAAGGCTGCATGCAAGTAAATTTGACAGTATCCATGAATTATTAAGCACATTATTTGTAATAACAATTATTCTACGCGAAACTTTCATAATATCCGGTTATAAAACTTAAATACAATAATGATTGTTCTATTTACTCCAGAAATGAAAATAGAATGATGGCTAAACAAAGAAAGTTGACAGCTGAACATTCTGGTCAAAATATTACTAAATGAAGCTTTTTCTGACATTGGACTCTCGATAAACGAGACTGAAAATTATTACAATTGCATAAAACACAACTTAAAATGCATGACAAAAAGACATTAAAGCGCCCATTCGAGCCACGTTTTTATAAATCTACGGTCATATACATTGATTTAAATGCAAGTTAAAAGTGAGGAAAATTGTCTTGGGAATACGATAGGCCATACTCATTATAAAATGAGCCTCGTTCTGGGAAAAATGAGCTTAATGAATTTGCGTAAAGTGACGTCCCAGATTAGCCTTTGCAGTTTGCACAGGCTAATCAGGAACAACACTTTCCGCTTTTATGGTATTTTCGTTTTAAGAATATATCTTCTTAGCAAAACTCCATATAAGCGTAAAGTTTCGTCTCTGATTAGCCTGTGCGGACAGGGATGACACTTAACGCAAAAGCATTAAGCCCAGAACGAGGCTGAATTATTCATATCACTGACACGGACATTCCACACATTCTTGACAACTATTCTTTGGATGCCGATTTCAAGCCATTACCCCAGGGCGCATTGTTGCTAATGGTAATCCGCTTTTACGTCACACTTAAATGAATAAAATATGTATATATAATGATTGTCTCCTGAGACAATATTGTATTTAGACATATATAATATATATCTAAATACAATATTGTCTCAGGAGACAATCATTTCCCCTTTCAGGTTACTGCAATCAATCTCCTCTTGTAACATGTCGATACGTTTCCACTCTTTTGATCTATACATAAATAGTAAGCACTGCAGCAAACCGAGCATGGTTGAGCAGCGTTCTGAGAAAACTGGGCGTAATGAACAGTGTCGTGTCAGATTAGCCTGTGCTGTCCGCAAACCTAATAGATAGTTTAATGATTCTGATTAAACTTATCTGCAATCATTGACAACAAAACGTGGAATACAAAAAAAAAAGATTAGGATCGGCACAACAAATTAGGGTCGGTCGGTTTATTGAAAACAAAGTGTTAACGCCTTATTTTACAATAACACTGTCTTTGACAGTATTTGGGTTCTATGATATGTATGGCAACATGTCGGAGAAAAACTGTGCAATTTGAAAAAGTGCTATACACATATTTATCGTTACGTACATTAGACAGTTTATAATTGTATTATGTTTAATGTCTATCCGATTTTACGTCTAATTATCGAGCGGGGATGAGATATGAATCGCTAAGCAGACGTCAAATGATGCAAGGCTCCAGGGGTTAATAATGCACATAATTTACATATTTGAGGTCAGGCATTTAACAATCATAGTCATTACTAAGCACATTACATACACATAAACCTATGGAATATTTCTACATTTAAATATCCCATTGTTTGCTGACCCGCGCGACCGCCTGAAACACGCAAAGGTTGCACATCACATTGCTACGGTTACAGTAAACATTGTGAAGTAAACAAACGGAGTGAGCGCGCTTGCTTGTAGCATGTATTTATTTATCTCTGCAAAACCAGAATCTCTGGAGTTGTGACATATTTAATTGATACATATTCGAACAATTAGTACATCTATCAATCGGAAAAAATATTTTTCCAAACGTTTAAAACTTGTGTACATTTCTTCATTACATCTTTGCAAACTGCACAGTGTATTTTGTGCGCGACGTTTAAGCTTAAGTCAAGCACAGGAAATAAAATCCATTCAGCAGTCGGGAAAACAACAACCGCATTTTTATTTTTTATTTGCACAACATTTTGGTTTGATGCCATTATATAAAGCTCATACAAGAACATAAAATTGGTTGCAACGGAAGTAAAAACGCGGGACCCGCACAACAGACGACATCACAGAAAGGGCAGCCGACACCGAGTGACGTCAAGAAACAGGAGCCCTCTGGAACCGAGCAGACGACAACACACAAAACAGAAAACAGGTACGTGTAGTTTGCAATTTTCATGTCGAACATTACATTGTTGTGATATGGTTTACCCCTTTCTACTTTATCTTGATTGCATCGAAACTAAATGCTCATTGAGGCAGTCTTGAGTATGTTCGTGGGTCCTTAGGATGCTCATCAAGGGGATCGAACTCATGACCTCCTGATCTTTAAGATGACAAAATTTCTTCTGCACTACAGCGCTCAGATTAATTTAAAATACAATTGTAAGGCGTCAAAATCTTGCCTGATTGCACAAATGCAGAAGGTCTTCTTCTGACAATGCTCAATGGCGTTTGCATTATATTGATCTAACCAATACATGTGCCATAATATGTGCGTCGGTGTTTTCATTTTTGAAGAAATACATTGTTTTTTCTTTCAACACTTAAGTTTGAACATGTCGCAAAGTCTCAAATCGTTTGTTCTATCAAGCGTCTTAGCTCGAATTTTCCTGTGACCTCGACAACCTATATTTTGTCCTAATGTAATCAGCCATCTATTGATGCACATGAAGGCCAAAACGTTTCTCCACCCTTATACACGTTGTATTCTCTAAATCGCCGCGCATCAATTACAAATCTTTTAATACATACATCGAATATAAAACAGACAGTGTTATCATCAAATCTACGTGTTCTAGTTTCCTACCAATTTCACGCAGTAGCATGTTTGTATGTTATTATCGTATTTTATTTACGAGGTTTTGGCTATTTCCATTTTGTAGAGTATCATAACATTCTTACGTTTTGACCATGTATTAATAATTATAAGCCATTAAACCGCAGTATTATGGTGTACAATGCAATATCGTAATAACAATTGTTTTTAATGGATTGAGCCCGACATTTATAGTTAAACGAAGCCATTTTTAACAAGTTTAAGCTACTACCATCGAATATTATTTTTTCGAATAACAAAATCTCAAGTAATACATGCATTTACAGAGCATTTAATTATACTGATGACATCAAAACAATTCACTCACATTTAATATATGCTATAATCATCTTTCGTTAAACAAATAATCAAAAGCAATCGGTCCTCCTCTTTGTATCGTGACTTTAACCAGGCCGTTCGGAAAATCCCTCAAGAAGTGCATGACGCAATCTCCATGCAGAGCTGTCGTTCGTTGCTCTCACATACACCTCTGCGTTGGGCTCAGAGGCCATATTGGACAAGAATCTTGTCCATAATCTTGTCNTGCAGTGCTTTGAATCTAGCCCCTGGTAAACTGTTCTATTTGTAGTGTTGCAACTGGAGTGCTGCCCATGTACATGGGTCTACAAATGGGGAGGGCGATGTTCCAGCCCTCAAATGTTTTAAAACTCTACATGTCATCTAACATGTTGCTTGTATAATGTTGCAGATGGAGCGAAGACATTGCTCAAGGTCCTCCGCCGGCAAAAAGTGTCGCGGCGATTTAGCGTGCTGCATCCAAACGGAACGGGGACGCCGTTGTAGCAGGGGGCAGACAGCACAGGAGTAGACAGACATTGCCGACCCGGCGGACCCAC
Organism: Dreissena rostriformis; assembly: GCA_007657795.1. Taxonomy (NCBI): domain Eukaryota; kingdom Metazoa; phylum Mollusca; class Bivalvia; order Myida; family Dreissenidae; genus Dreissena; species Dreissena rostriformis. The sequence continues at coordinate 21,647 of VMBQ01006188.1, read as the reverse complement.
AACAATACGCCCGGGTGTCCCGCCGACGACGCAGGTCTCGCCCAAATGTGGAAACAGACACACGGGTGGAGCAAGGCGCTGGCCGGGGTCGCGCGAAACAGAAAAAGACACTCAATGACTCGGTAGAACACATAAACAAACCAGTGTCAGGGTCATCAACATGGATAACGTCGTCAACAGGGTGCCAGGCGGAGGCTGACCTTTCAACAGTCACCGGGACCAAAAAGAAAAGACACATACAAACAGAGGTGCCGGCGAACTTACTACCCCATCATATAAACTGTTCGAACCAAAAAGAGGAATCAGATTCAGATATGGTATACTCCTCAGATGAGGAAAGTGAGTCAGGAAGCGATGTTGCATATCAGCATAGTACCTCGCTGGTGCAGAATGGTAACAATGCTCTTCCTTGCAACAACGTGAAATCCATTCTTGATCAACTCCCCAAATCCCTCAAAAAAACATATATGGGCAAACAAATTTGTAGACCTTTCCCAGTTTCTGCCCATAGACCCTCTGGCCCGCCAACAAACTAATAATCTTGTATTTCAAATGGATACGTTTTCTAACATAAGCCTGATTCCTAAAACTAAACAAAAGCAAATAACATATATCGAGTTGTGGACCACTGCGTTTGTGCGGTATGTAGCCGTGTACACGCACAAATTCACTTTCGAGGCCCCAGCCCTAATGATGTATTTAACTTATGTTAGGGATCTGGCCCAAAAACGTCCTGGTCTAGCATTTTATGTGTACGACCAGCAATTCAGAATGGTCAGAGAAAACGGCCCCCATCCATGGGACAGCCTTCATCTAGATTATTGGTTCTTGGCGTCAACCCAGGCACCTACTTCGTCCCCCTTCCCCTCCCCACAGTCGGGGGGTAACAATTTTCGTCCCCCTGACAGCCTTTTCACGCCACAAACTACTCATCCAACCAATCCCACAAGCCCAACAAATTCCACATGTCCACTTGTCGGACCTTCAACAGGCGATCCGAATGCACGAACACTACCTGTCCTCACAAACACATATGTGGCTACTGCAAAGGGGGCCATCCTGCAACCAGATGTTCTTTCAGTAGTAAAGAACAGTTCAGATCAACAAACACATCTCAGCCACACAAGGTTAATACCCCATACAATCTTTTCCGTTAGTGCTGATTTGACAACACCAGTACACATACAAGCTCTCAAGCCTAACCTATCTGGGAATGCAGAGGCAGAATTCATAATACAAGGTTTCAAAACTGGTTTCCAATTGGGATTTGTAGGTCCTAGAAAACCTTCATTCGCTTCAAACCTTAAATCATGCAGGACACATCCCTCGGCAGTACGTGATTAACTCCAAAAAGCATTGTTACTCGGGCGCATTAAAGGCCCTTTTCAAGACCCCCCTTTTGACAACTTGCAGGTCTCACCAATAGGAATTGTACCAAAACAAAACCCAAATCAATTTTGTCTAATTCAACACATGAGTCATCCAGAGGGCTCTTCCGTCAATGATTTCATTGATCCAGACTTGGCCACTGTAAGGTACACATCCTTTGATGACGCAGTTCAGCTATTCATTTAGTCAGGCAATAACTCCTTTATGGTTAAAACTGATCTAGATAGCGCCTTTCGGCTCATTCCCATCCAACCTGAGGACTATGAACTCTTGGGCATCTACTTTGAGGGGCAATACTACTATGACACATGTTTACCCATGGGTTCAAGTACATCCTGTGCCATTTTTGAAAAGATCAGCTCGGCTCTGGAATGGATAGCCAAAACTCATCTCGGGATCCTCACCATAACACATATCCTTGATGATTTCTGATCATTGGACCACCAAACTTGTCATCTTGTCAAAATCATTAAGACACATTTTTGTCCTTATGCAGAGATATGGGGATTCCGACTAAACCCGAAAAAAACTGTTCCCGCTTGTCAGTTGATCACGTTCATGGGCTTAGAACTGGACTCGGCCATGGAAGTTGCGTTGGGCTCAGCAGCCATATTGACAAGAATCTTGTCAAGAATCTTGTCAAAACCGAACAAACGCATTCAAAGTATATATTTGATTGGATTTTTAGGATCAGAGGCGTTAAATAATGAAATAGGTATTTTAAATTAACGATACATCGTGCACAAACTTGGAAGGTTTGATGCAACTCTTTGGAACTATTTTATTGCCCAATTACGCAGATGGGATAATTCCGCGCACAAATTGAGTGACGTTAGGCATTGCTTCGACGGCAAACGTGTATTTACAGAGAGGAGACGGTCAGTTCTGTTGTATTTATCAAACAAATAAGGGACCTTATTTTGCTAGTTGTATAAGGGAAAATAATTATGATGAGTACTTAGTAGTAGAAGGCTCTTGAACATTATTCATACGGACCAGTTGGTTTGTGTTAAAAATAAAAATAATTCAGCATGTAGACTTATAATTATTACTGTATTACCCATGCATACTTTTTTCACCCTTCAAACTTAAAGATGACATCCATACACACCTGCTTTTTACCTCTGACAAAATAAATATGAACCAATTGAACAAAAAGCAAAAGGTGCTCTCAGGCTAGTGATTTAAACATTAAATATATACCAGAAAAGACTGGCTGTGAAGAATGGCATATTTTAGATGATCAAATATCCTCCTTATTACAAAATGATCAGGCTCCGGTCGTTGTCGGTTCAGGTGCTACATGTACTTCACTTGAAAGTACCCCGGGTACTCTGAAGTATACTACAATTTACCCGGCTTAGGAAAATACAGTTAAAGGCAACTTGCCATACTCGGGGGTACTTTTTACTATATTTGTCATACCCCTGGTTACAATTAACCAACAATTACCAAATGACAATTGGTGGTTACTGTCTTTTCTCAACACTCCACTTTCAAATGAGCATTACTGAAATTACAAAGATGAGTTCAAACATTACCACCACCTGTGAGTGTAGCGAATAGTCAACCTTTGATCCCTTCATTTATAGTCATCTGATTTACATGTAACAGGAAATTCCACACTTCAATTATTTAATTATGTTGTACTTGACTACTTGTACTGAAAAGTTTGATACTAGCAAATGTATATTTTAAATGAGAACTGTTCACAGACTGATATAAAAAAACTATTTCTTTTTTCTTATTTGATTCCTGTAATTATATTGGTGTTTCAATATTTTGATATTTCCATTGTGGAAGTCAAACAAAATTGACATTATTAAAGAAACTGAAACATGAGAACAAGTCCCTTAAAATGGTGGCATATTTCTGGGATATTAACAGAGAAAAACAAAACCATACTATCTTGTTAGATTTAAATTGAAATAACATGAACAATGCAACAAACTGAAGTTAAGCTGTAATGCATTGCAGATTCACAGATGTGTGTTATGCAAAAAAGATCCAGTGAAACATTATCTTAAGGAAAGTTTTACATTATACCACATATAAACTATTTGTTAAGGTTAATAATCTTAAAAATGCTAATTTTCCTCTAGCATGCCCTTGTATTTCAAGATAGAATACTTTCCTTGCCAGAGGAAAGAGGTCTTTGTTCAAATCCAAGCAGGGCTTCAGAGGAGATGCATTTTGGACAAATGATTGTATTTGCTTTTATTGTATTTGCTTTACTTTAACCTTAAAATCAACATGCAAATGTATTGAAAATAATCTTTGTTTTTACATAAATGAAAAGACATCAACCTTATGAATGACATCATTTTAATTCGTTTTAGGCACTTAAACTATCACGCAAAATTCAAATGCAAAAGAATAACATTTATGGTTTCAATATACTCAATACAATACAAACACATCATAATGCAAAAAAAAAGTAGATAACAAAATAAACTCAATAATTACATGTATACAACAATTTAACAATTTATAACAATTTAAATAACTTGATAAAAACTGATTATAGTAATGTACAGGTATTTTAATACATCTAAGTAATAAAAACTTGACAAATGTCATACTACAAGTCACACAACCATTAAACCATTGATGAAATTGCCTAAAATTCCTTTTTATCCATGACCACATTTGTGAATTTAAGGTTTGAACTTGTGGGTAAACAATGAGAAGTGTGTATGTGTGCACATGAACCGTCTAAAAAGAGGCAAAAACAATTATNCTATCGCATTGTCGCCATCGTACTATCACATTGTCGCCATCGTACTATCGTACTATCGCCTTGTCGCCCAATGTCTAACCACGATGGCACTAACGGTATTCCGTAAGTGGGCCTGTGATGTCTGATGCAATAATGGTGTATACATTCATTAAACTTGGCAGTGAACTGCGAAATGGAATTTGAGAACTGCATAAATGTCATTTGAGGACAAACTCGTCGAATGTTTTAACGGACGTCGGAATGGACAGGTGGAAAGTAAACAGAATTCATTACCAACCTCACATTTTGCATTTTGTCCATTACATGGAACAACGAACTTGCTGACATTCGTTTAATATTCGTGTTGAATAAATAAAATATATTTATGGTGTTGAGATATTACTATTAATTATATTAAACAAAAAATATTCATGATATTTGGATATACGTATTAATTATATCGCAATGACATAATAATTGAGTATATCTCGATATGCTTTACGTTTCTGATTAAAAGGGCCTTGTACACATATTTTCGTATTTACAAAACAATCTTATCAAATAGGCTTACTTAGAAATCTATAATGTTTTGAAAAGTTCTGATTACAATAACAGGAAACAAATTGAATAACACAAAAGGGCCTTCCCAGGGATTCAAATCAGGGAAGCAAAAGCTAGAGCGCTACAATTGCGCCGCGCATGCTCCAGTTTTCCTCATTATAAACACTGTAAGTAATACACGTATTTTCCGAATTGTCGATGAAAAGCGTTAATACGCTTTATTATCCAATCCTTTTTTAATGATAATTAATGAGCCAATAATTTTAGTATTGCTCTTAGTCACGAGTGTTCTTTCGTTTAAACATAATGTATTTGTCTATTTTGAATATGTGACCATTTTTATAATAGTGATCTTTTTCCCAACTGTGAAAAAGATCCTTTGATCAAAATGAATACTCAAAGGCAGAAATAAATTGTAACATTCATGAATGTTTGTAAACAAAAGGGCTTTTGTTATTGTGGGTCGCAACGTGGTAGTTTTTGAAATCATGGTTATGCAAATACAAACAAACTAAACGTACGTCACCAAATTAACAACATTAAAAAATAACGCTATCCAAAGTATCGTATTTAAAATCAAATGACACCAATATTCATGTTTAAATCGTCATATAACGTTTGCATTTATATGTTCAAGATTCATATTTTCGCTAATCCATATAAACATTCAATGACGGAAAAAGCACGTCTTATTAGAGTGGTTTTCTTTTGCAAAGATACAATGATGTTGATAACTAACCTATTGATGCCTAGTGGGATCTCCCATCCTTCAAAATTAGATCAATTTATTTCCAAAATTAGGGATGTCTAGTATATTTATTTCTTTATTTAGAATATTTCTTACAGAAATTCCTTTAAGCCAACAGCGCAGACCCTGATGAGACGCCGCATCATGCAGCGTCTCATCTGGGTCTACGCTGTTTGCCAAGGCCTTTTTTCTAGACGCTAGGCATAAATGGGTTAAAGGAATGTTAAGTTTAGTTGTCGTAAAAATAAAAGGTTTGCATATAAATTGTCAAGATTCACAACCTGAACAAGTGTCATCTAGATCGAGTCCTATATGTAGTTTCGCGAGTGGAAACAAGGATTTCTACTCGGTGACCTAATGTGTGACCCAACTTTACCCGATTTCGATATTGGCTAGATACAGATTGACACAAATTCGATTATAGTTAAATATTGTCAAGTTATGAATTTTTCAGGTTTGTGTCTTCAAAGGAAATATAATATATTTGATTTTACAATAGTTTTATTTACCAACCTTTTGTGGTTGTTGTTGGCAAAGTTGTCATTTGAATCAAATCTGAAATGCAAAAAAAAGTTCACCTATGACCGTTTATATGTAAGTATATATAAGCTAGTCTTAGCGTTAACCGGGCTTGATGAATGTGCGAAAAGTATCGTCAAAGATCAGCCTGTGCAGTGCCCACAGGCTAATCAGGGACAACACTTTCCTTTTCCTTTTCCGAATATATTCGAATAGATTTTACAATGGTTTGATTTTCATACCTTTTGGGGTTGTGGATGGCAAAGATGTCGTTGGAATCAAGCTCTCTGAAATGCAAAACAGATTTCACCTATGACCGTTTTAACCTTCTTATATATAAGCCGGCCTCTGGGAGAACCGGGCTTAATGCATGTGCAAAACGTATCATCCTTGATTAGCCTGTGTACTGCGCACACACTAATTAGGGACAACACTTTCCTTATTCGAATATATTTTAATATACGAGTTATAAACCCCTATATCCAAATGTCCGAACTGTTTAACGTCCGATCTATAGTTTCGTTCTTTGTCACAACAAAACTCACAATTTAACTTATGCACCTCTTAATGAAGTGAAATAAAGCAATCATAGTTTTAAACCAACAATGCCATTTGTTTAAGCCCAAAAGAGCCTAACACATTTAAGTAGGGCACTTTTGTTATTTTGTCATTCATATACATGTATAGACTAATCAATCAATTAACGATTTTGTATTGAACCACACGTGTACTCAGTTTAAATCGTGTGTTCGTTAAACATAAACAACGTTATATTATTCGCGATAAAAGCATGGAAAGAGCGGGCGTATTGGCTGCTGAAAAGAAACTGTATAGCGTTCAGAATTCTGAGATATTTAGTATTGTATAAAACTCTTATTACAACTTAACTTTGTTTGGGAACATCGAAATATGTAAAGTCTATGTCCTCTTTGCAAAAGAAACCGTTACACATTAATGATCACGTAATCTTTCAGGTCGGTAAAAATACTCATTATTAAACTTTGCCCTACTGTATTTCCACGTGGACTTTTTAATTGACATTTGATAATGAAAAGAGGTTAGTTTAAACCTATTTATATAAGCTCGATTGCATAGAAAGCCTAAGGCTTATTTGAAACGCTCTCGAGTCCGTTTCCTGGAACTAGAACCAGTACTTGGTGTCTATGGGGAAGATCTAAAGATACCAAAGTGGGGATCGAACCCATGACCTCCCGGTCGCTAGGCGGACACCTTATCCATTACGCCACGGCGACATTAAAAGTGGTTAGCATGGGACATGCGATCTAGTTGATGCTTAAAGATCACTAAGCGTCTAAAGATGTGAGTAAAGCTGTGATCAGATCATTGGTTTGTACTAGACAGTCATTTACAATAATTTAATATAAAGAAGTGAAAATCCAGAAGCTGCAGCAGAATTGCAATTCTATCATACACACCTTTGTGGCCCTTTATTTATGGCAAGGAACCAATTGCCAAAACGGTACAGAACGGAACAAAACGAAACAACATATAGACATAGATGTGATGACTTCAGTTAAACTGGAGGATATTGAATATGTTCTTTAAAAATAGAAAATTCGAAACGGAATTTCCGATTCGAATATTCGAAAATTCGATGTCATCCTTATATTTATATCATACCACGTTTTGTATATGCATTATAATTACGTTTAACTTTAAACACTGTATCATGTCAATAAATCAAAGAACACAACACAATTTTATTTACTCGCACAGATTTGGTCGACCACATCTTGGTGAATAGACGGAAGATCGTGAAATTTGTCAACTTTGAACACGTGATTTACGTCTGTTGCTATGGAGCGGAGTTCATACGGGTCAACGGAAGAACCGATCCCGATAGCAAATACGTCTACTCCAGCTCTAAGTATATGAAACCCATTGAAATGATCGAGTAAACTTTATACGTGTGGTATTTACAATTTATTTCCACGAACTCAATTGTTGAAGTTGTTTATAATTGAAAAACAACCAGGAAATCTGTTCATAGCCATTTAGAGCAAAAACACCGAAGACTCTAATTTAATTAAATATTGAAATAACTTCAATTATAACTACTGCTCTATCAGCAGACAAAAACAAGTACTAATACAACAACTAATTCTACTTTTTCATCTACTTTAACACATTTATGCCTAGCGTCTAGAAAAAAGGCCTTGGCAAACAGCGTAGACCCAGATGAGACGCCGCATGATGCGGCGTCTCATCAGGGTCTGCGCTGTTCGCTTAAAGGAATTTCTGTAAGAAATATCTAAATATAGAAAACAATATACTAGACATCCCTAATTTTGGAAATAAATTGATCCAATTTAGAAGGATGGGAGAGTCCACTAGGCATAAATGGGTTAACTCATTCTACGACTTATATCACTGACCTATGTGCTTTGTGTGCAGAATTAAGTGTCATCCGTTGTTCTGTTGATCGACCGTCGGTTAAGAGGATCATGACTTTATTGGCATTATTGCGAGCTCCGGCGTTGGCATAATTACCGGTAAGTTGTGCAAGACTTTCATCAATGCCTAAGTTCGTCATTGTTTCACCATCCCTGTGATTTGTAAATACATTAGACCGTACAGACTTAGGATTTTCGTACCCATGATAAACAGACATTATTAGACTATAAATAAAACAAACCTAATATATGTGTATGTATAAATGATGCAATTATTAATCGAACTACTATGTATAAAAATAGATTAGTAAAGTTAAGACTTTAAACATAATGATGTTGTAATAACTATTTCTTTTTCTGTAACGGAAAACAAAATATAAATGCTAAATTATTGATGATAAAAGGCGTTTAACAGTTACCTGTATGGTATTTTGAGTATGTTTTCAAAAAGCGCTGTTTTGTTGTTGTACGAATTCAATTGTATTTCACATTGAGACGTTGTGGAAAACGTCACCACACAAATTCTTGCATTTGAAATAACATCAATTGAAAATTCGTTGACCACCATCTTAACAAATTCAAGTTGTTGATGAAAGTTCGCGGAACCTTCTGACCCCGATGAATCCAGGACGAAGCATACGTCCGACGAATCGTTGCAAGCTAAAAAGATTGAATTCCTTTAAAGTGAAATATGGTTTAAAATTGGAATCAATATTAAAAAGGATATATCCGTTATACTGTACTCATTTTTATGTAATGTGTTTGTTTGTTTGAGTCAAATGCCGCTTAATAAAGCAGTTCAATAACGCTTTGTATTTTAACACCTATCCGTTCCTAAGATATTGACATTTTCGGAAATGTTTCGTTACACGTTTGGTATTATCCCGTGACTAAACTATCGCATATTTATACAATAACAATGGCTGACGCTACGAGTTTCCGACAGTCTCCGCTGGTTTGTTGTCGATCAATTGCGATTTAATTAAAATGAGGACATTTAAATCTACAGGCACCCATCAATACCGTTAGTAGTTAACTAGATTTATCTTGCAAAACAATGTATTATATTCTGTTGAAAATTAGGCAAACATTTTAACATAGATCAACTGGTGATGAATGTAGAAAGCCCCATTTAGATGATATGCTATTAATATAAAAGCTTATAACTGTATTTCTATATAATACGATTAATTTCTAAAGGGGTAATAATACATAATACAAGATGAGTTGCATATTGGAGACTTTGTATAACCCAATATAAGATATACGTGTATAACACGACATAAGATAGGTATGCATAACCCGCCATAAGATATGCGTGTTTAACCCGACATAACATATGTGATAATAATATGAATAATTCAACTTCAGAAACCTTATCATGGAAGAATTTATTGTTACAATCCGATAGTCTTTTATTTAAGAGACAGGTTGCTCACACTTAAGACTATTGTATACTCTCTGTCTAGCAAAAACATTCAATACTCATTTTTGTTTGTTAAAACTATTATTATTTTTTTTTTTTTTTTTTTTTTATTTTTTTTTTTTTTTTTTTTTTTTTTNTTTTTTAACAAATTTGCTTACTGTCGCAGGTTGTCTTAGTAAGCTCTGCTTTGATTGAATTTAAAGCGTCGAAGTTTGTGACCTGGAATGTGTGGTTGCCATCGCTAGCGATAGCGCGTAGCTCGTTGTAATCAACACCACTTCCAATGCCAATGGCAACCACCGTGACTTGTTGGTCTTTCTAATACAATATATATGATCAAATTTTATAAATAAATGTGCTCGGGACGAAACCAAAGGCACGAGCAATAGTATTAATCCCCTACCCCCATATGATTTGTTTAAAAATATTATTGTGTCAATGTTTTCCTGAAATAAAGAACATTTGACCTTAAAAGTGCATGTACAACTCCAAAAAAGGAACACATAAAATCTTATTCGAGAGCTTCGCCTATATGCTATTCATATGTGTAAGTTGTAAACACATCTAATGTGCATGCTTATATACCCATAATATCCGTCGGATAATATATTTAAAGGAAAACATCTTTTAGATCTAATAGTTTTAATAAATTGTAAGAAATGCATTTACTAGGGTGAGAAAGTGGCACGGCTCTGCATCTTGATACTCGAATATGATATAAATGTCATAAAAACGATGTATATGAGCCTCGCTCTGTGAAAAGGTGATTTAATGCATGTGTGTAAAGTGTCGTCCCAGATTAGCCTGTGTAGTCCGCACAGGCTAATCAGGGGCGAAACTTTCCGCTGTTATGGTATTTTTCTTTTTCAGGAAGTCTCTTCTTAATAAAAATCCAGTTTATGCGGAAAGTGTCGTCTCTGATAAGCCTGTGCGGACTGCACAGGCTAATCTGGGACGACGCTTTACGCACATGCAGTAAACCACATTTTCACAGACCGAGGCTCATATATTGATATGCACCTTTAGTTCCATTGACGCCCTTCTTGCTTCATCAGGTTTTAGGGAATGCCCGTCCGTAAGAACAAACACTACCTTTGAGACATGCCTTTCGGCGCCATGGTATGGGGACAAACTATTAAGACGCACATGGTCGAGTGCTGGGAAAAATGAATTATTAAAACTCACATACAATGTATACAACGAGAATATGATATAAATAAATGTTCAATAAATTAACTAGGGTGTTCGTAATGGAAACATAGTTTTAGTAAAGTATACATCATTCGATTCTTATTTATCCGTATTTTAGATACAACTCCTCTAAACAAACTTGCCTAAATGAGTGTTCGTCTCCCCATTTGGATACTGCGCTTGCTCGATTGCACGGATAACACTGCTGTTGTCATTATATCTGCCCAAGTAGAACTCATTCGTGACATCAGTAGCGAAAGTCACCAATGCAACACGAGTTGTATTGTGTCCGATCTCGAACTGATTTGTGAAGTTTGAAACAAATGCCAGTTGTTTTCTAAAGTTTCCCTGACCTTCGCTGCCTGAGCCGTCAAGGACAAAGATGAGATCCGTTGGCTTGAATGGACAAGCTGTAACAATAGTATGAGACGCGCTCTGAGGAAAGGGGTGTAATGCATGTGCAGTCCGCACAGGCTAATCAGGGACGACACATTCCGCTTTTATTGTATTTTTCGTTTTAAGGAAGACTCTTCTCTTCTAAGGCGGAAAGTGTCGTCCCTGATAAGCCTGTGCGGATTGCACAGGCTAATCTGGGACGACACTTCACGCACTTGCATTAAACCCCCTTTTTCACAGAGCGAGGATTATATGTTCAGACGGTAGAAATAAGACATACAACTTACTGTAGAATAACTGATGGTATTTAACTTGTGGTAAAACATTACATTAAAATGTGTAACCAAAGCAATCATTGTCTAATATACAAAGCCGATTATTCGATTTTATTTCTGAACATACGGATATTCGAATCCGTTGGAAAGACTAGAACACTTATGTTGTGTTTGTATTGAATGTTACACATTAGTATGTATATTCAGATATATTTGTAAACGTACACAAGTACAAAACAATAAAATCAATGCTTAAATGTTCATGAATATTGTAATACGTACCTTTATCCAAAGCAAATGCCTCATTTATACAAATCAGCAAAACTAATAATGTAAGCATTCTGAAAATTCAGCTGTGTTGTCTACAAAGTGCTTAGACTTTGATATGTTCTACTTCTGCTATAAGTGTTTATATCTAATTCGTTCAAAAGGTTATTAAGAACAAATCTACTATTTGCGTTTCTAAATGTATGGTCAAATGCGATTAACGCACAAACCATTGATAAGATGCGAATGACAATGGGGCGATGGAAAATGAAAATATAGTTTGGCAATAAGGACGACGGTTCATTTCGGTGAAGAAGTACGATAGTAAGATGGCAATAGAAATATGAAAATAATTGTGAGATTGTACACTGGCACACTTAATTAAAAACTCTACTATTTATGAATCATATTCATATTCATATTCAGCAGCAGCAGCACCACCACCACCACTACCNATCCCCCCCCCCATTTTTTTTGAAACATGGTTAAAAAAAGCTCTGTTGCACTACCGTTCGACCACGGATACTTTAATACTTTTGCTGAATGTAAGTAAACCATAAAGTGAACTTCTTATGAGAACTTTATTTATGTGTTCGAAGTTGATGCTTTAATGCTGAGATTTTACATGTCAGTACTCAAATAAAAGACAAACAACTCGCATTACAATCGCATTTACGTAAATGGCGATGAACACGTTCAACGCCCAATAATATTCCCTGACGGTGAGACGGCCTGGTTCGGAGTGTGAGGGCACGCGCCGCTCGTGAAGCTGACGTCATCAAGGGCGATGTCACCTAGGTAACCGTCCCCGACCGTGGCTTCAATAGTAACCTATAATTGAAAACAGTGTTTGCTACCCTTTAGGAAAAAATAATTATAATTCCCAACGTAAAAAATGAATATATTTCTATCTGAATAAGTGTATGTTAAATGGTCCGAGTGTATTTTTATGTATAGTTAAAATATACGAACTAGCATGCAACACGTAAACATTAACCAAGAGTTGAGCGTTATGGATAATTTCTTTTCTTAAAATGTCAATCAATATCGTTACTTTCACGCTCATCTTTTGTCAATTTTACTGTGTATGTATTTACTTTTCTAAAACATATTCGTATGCAAAACAATCTAATCTCTACAGACACATTCCATATCGTTTATATATGTTTGTGTTTTTCCGGCAATACGTATTTTTTATTTCTTCTTTTCATCGCATAAAATAGTGTATCTCATTTTTCATTTAATGGTCACATTAACAAAATAACAGAAGCTACTTGCAACGAATTTCTCCTGGGACACCAGTTTCACCATTCCTTCTTTCTATTGGGTCCCTTGATTCCCGGACAGTGTCCAAACCAGCTCCACCGCACTTCCGTTTCCTTTGTATACGTTCAACTGACCGATGGACAGGCCATTCATGCTGTACCAGAACTGGAGGCAGAGGCCTTGATGTCCTGTAGGATTGAACTTTGGACTTTGCAGCCAGGCCTTTTCGTCTTTCACACGTGGGGCACTGGACTCGATGAAGACATAAGCTCCTGTGAAACATTCGTTACCAATTTATTTGTAAAACAACAGAAAAGTAGTATGGTTCAATAGTGTTGAATCAATTCTTTGTGAAATAAAGCGTGTTGTTTTTCTTAAAAAAAAAACGACATTGTATTTTTATTGCGACGATTACTTTAAGCGTTAAACGATCTGATAGTAATCTCCTTTTTGTTCTTAGTTTTTCTTAGTATGTGTTGTTATTATATAAAAACAAGAAAAAAGGGTTTAAAACGTTGTTATTCGGCTTTCAGTATTTTAAGGATCGCAAACTTGTGTATTATCCATATATTTTTCGATATCTTTGGTAAGCGAAAATGTACATTCGTGCGTACCGTTGGCGGTTCCAAGTGTATGGTCATTCTCAGGCCCAGTGTCGTCTGTAGGCGTGGCTTCACGATATACTATCCAATCAAACGTGTCTCCTGAGTGTGTATTCGTCCAATTACAAACAGTGCCTTCGTCAAACGTACAGTCGGCATCTGCGACAAATCAAAGCGGAGTTAGAGAAGATACTAAATAAAATCGTATTTATTATAAGTGTATTAATGTCAAAAAGTAAAGTTTCGTTTGGATGAAGTCAAGAATCATCTTAAACTTGTATATGTAGCTTTTTATTTTGTGTATTCATATACGATTTCTTAACATCAATTTTTTAAAAAGTAATTACGGGACAACGAATGAAAACATTTGTGACATATATTCGAAACTGCTTGCTTTTTATCTATTTTTGGTCATGGGAATTACGTGAACAGCACAATTAGTGTTCGTGTGTTTATGTTAGTATGCAATTGTACTAAAGTAAATAATGTTTTCTTAGTTTTGCGACGTATTTTACTTTTAAGTGTTATACTAGTGTTGGTTTATCAGCAATTGTTAAACTAACGATACATCGCATGGGTGTATTGCGGTGAATTCGGCTTTATATGAGAGCCATACCTGAGCAAATATTGTTTTGCTTTGATTGGCTGTGCGCATGCATTATTAATAAAACATTTTGTAATACGTTACACATTAAATATTAGTATTAAATCAAGAGAACACATCGGGAACAAGCTTACTTTATTATATAAATGGTCACTTTAACCCGAATTTACTCGAAGAATATGTATAATAATTCAGTCGGCACAAAATAATTGTACACATATACTTCTCGGAGTATGTAAGTGCAATGGTATGGTTTTAATGTATTTTAAATAAGACTTCCAAGGAATTGTTATCCGTAATATTGTATGCCAAACATAATTTTGTCTCTCTAAGGTGGAAATTGCTTTGCTTTTTTCCGCTTTTGCTGATGCATATTTGTTGTTGTCTGGTGTTCGAAAAAGAACTAAAAATATTCGCCAAATGTCTAACATGTTTTGGCTGTAATAATTGAGCAGTTCTTGAAAGAACAATCATAACCTGAAGACAAATATTTCCCGGCAATCATAAAATGTGTGTTTAAATCTCACCAATTTGGCAGCGTTTTCCTGCAAAACGACTCGTACAAAGGCACGTGGTGCCCAATGAAGTTCCTCCATTCAGGCACGTGAGTTCTGAAATAAAGAAGGATGAGTACGCGACGCGTTGATGCACACGTGACACGTGGATTACTTGATGACATGTGTGCTTCAAACGTAAAGCCGCTATCCGTAAAACAACTGTACGTGCATTTTAAATTTTGAATTGTTCCTGTGAATGTTAAAGTCATTTATTTTAACTGAAACTTATTTCTAACTAAATTAATTGCAATTAACGTAGTTTATCACTTATGATTATTTTAACGTTGACCTTTTTAACACATTAGAACATGATATTAATGTGTAAAACAATTTAGGAGCAGTCTGTATTTTTGGAGATATTAACAGTAAGGTGGGTCAAAAGAATGATTGTATTATACATGATAAAATTATTTTTGGCACTGATGATATTGATGACATTCCGGATAACACCTCTAGTAGGGACTCAATTGATGTCCGGCACAATTATCATGGGACTCAATTATTGGACTCATGTAAAGCGAATCTTTACACATTACTTTCACATAACGGTTGTTCGTTAATAGATTATTTGCTTACATGCGATTGCAATTTTGCTCAAATTCATAATTTAATTATTGGTAGATTTACTGAATGAAGTGACCATGCCCAAATATCATCTGAATCTTACTGTTTAAACTTGCACATTCTCAAAAGAAATTAGACTTTCTTGAACATGTTATTCGAAACAGCGCGTGCAAAAGCAAACGAAGTGTGCACAAGACAACACGGCACAATTAAGGTTATAGATCACTTATAATTATTAGAGTCATAATTACGTACCGTTACTTCATTTGCAGACAATGATTCTAAATCAATATCTTTATATATATAATATATCTATATAGGGAGAAAGATACCGTTTTTGTGAATATATATATATATATATACAGGCAAGCAGGGTAGAGCGAATACGTGATTTAAATCGTTTTATTTATATCGTTTCATTTATTTTCTCATCCACATTTAATTGTGAAATTTGATTTATTTGTGTGCCGTATTGGCGTTGGCAATTTGTTAATATGGACAGACAGGACGCCAGGGGATACGTTTCGCCGGCGGGGACATGGCTGACACAGTAAATGGACACACCACGTGGTAGCGGTCAAGAAGGTAGGCCTCGGGGGATATGGAAGATTTGTTTGACGTGTTTGGTTTATTTAGAAGACACGCATTGTGAAGAAAAGTATCAGTCATCACGTTCTTCTCTTGTAAAAGGTAGTTTAAAGCGACATGTACTTTTTTGGAAAAAGCATCGGTGCCAATCCTGATATAATTGACTGTATTGTCGGCGGTTACAAATAACCATTTTTAAAATTACCTGAAAATTGTGTATCTGGAAATAACCAATCAGCTTTTAAGCATATAGATTTTGTAAACGAGTTGGTGCAGGATATGTTAAATTATGGCTTTATTGAAGAATAAAAAGACATCCCTCATGTTGTTAGTCCATCAAGTGTAGCCGTTAATGAAGACGGTAAGAACAGTTTGATTTTAGATTTACGATTTATTAATAAATATATTTGGGAACTTTCGAAGACCGTAAGGTTAGAATGGGTAGGATTTATCTAGGATAGCCAAGTGTTTTCTATTGAAATTCCCAAAAGGAGAATAACTGATTTAAAAACTACTCTTTTAGAGGTATTTTCTTCCATGCCAATGGTTTCGGAAAGGGATTTAGCTAGATGTACGGGGAAATTGTTTCTATGATGCCTGTTATAGATGGTCTTACAAGGTTCATGACTAGATATCTTTATTCTGAAATCGTTTCTAGACAGTCACGGGATAGAGTTATAGCCCATGAACCAGAAAGCTTATGTATTTCCGAATTAAGATTTTGGTTAGATCACATAGATGGCATACAATCAAGACATCTTAGTAAAACTACATGTGTCGAAGTTTTGAAAGTTTACAGTGATGCAAGTGGGTTTGTCTCCGTGGTTTATATTGTTGATAGGCCAGGTTTCATTTTTCACGATATATGGTCAAATGACGATTGCAATACAAGTTCTTCTTATAGAGAAATTAAAGCAGTAGTTCTAGCTTCACGTGGCTATGGGAATTTTTAAGGGGAAAACTGTTAAGTGGTTTTCTGACTCTCAATCATGTGTGCAGGTGGTGAAGGTAGGAAGTTCTAATCTTGAGTTACATGTTCTAGCTCTTAGCATTTTTAGTATTTGTTTGAAAATGAATATAGGACTAGAAATGGGTTCCCAGAAAATTAAACTCCATTGCCGACAGTATAAGTAAAATAAACAATACAGATGAATGGGAAATCTAACGAGATTTCTTTGAGTATTTAAATGGTAGCTAGGGTCCGTTTTCGATTTATCGCTTTGCTATTTTTAAAAATAAAAATACTTTGAGATATAATTCAAAATTCTTTGATTTTGAAACGGAAGCAGTTGATTGCTTTACCCAGTTTTGGGGTGCCGATTTGAATTGGTTGGTGCCCCCAATTTATCTTGTAGGAAAAACAATTATGCACATTCTAGAATTCAACGCGCATGGCGTTTTTGGTGCTACTCAGATGATCTAGTGCAGCATTTTGGCCATTCTTATTCGAGGCCGTCGGTGTACAAAAACATTTTGTGAATGATATTATTGTGTGTGACAAAGGGCAGAATATTTTCATTAGTAATAACACTCTGTTTTTAGTTCAAGACTTTTTTTA